>WNWK01028795.1:0-25015 GCA_009830355.1 Cherax destructor | reverse complement strand
TTGTTGGTCTCACCATGTTGTTTTTCTGTAATTCGGCATTAACAGTGTTGGCGTATAACTGGATTTGGGTGAGAGAAGACATATGTTGTGTCATCTGCAAATAATATGGGTTTGAGTAGTTGTGATGCATTTGGTAGGTCATTTATGTAAATGAGGAATAGGAGTGGACCCAGGACACTTCCTTGAGGGACTCCGACTGTAATTTGTTGTGTGGAAGAGTTCGCTCTATTTGTGTACACGTATTGGCTTCTGTTACTGAGGTATGACTTTAGGTAGTTGAGTGGGTGCCATCTTATACCATAGTGTGCTAATTTTGTGAACAGTAAATCATGGTCGACTGTATCAAAAGCTTTGCGTAGATCAATGAAGATTCCCAGTGGGACTTCTTTCTTCTCAAGTGCGGTGTATATTAACTCTAGCATGTGTATAATAGCATCGTTTGTGCTCTTGTTTGTCCTGAATCCAAATTGACTGGGGTTGAGTACATTGTGTGAGATGAGGTAGGATTAGATCTGTCTATGAATTAATTTTTCGAAGATTTTAGAAATCAGTGGTAAATTAGAAATTGGTCTATAATTATTCAAGTCTGTTTGATCACCTCCTTTGTGGATCGGGGTGACCCTAGCTATTTTGAGAATTGATGGGAAGGTAGAGGCTTCATTTGATTTATTGAATAGTGTTGATATAATTGGTGACAGTACCTGTGAAGCTTTTTTGTACATAAACGTTGGTAAGCTGTTTATGTCTCCTGCCTTGTTTTTAAGGGTGTTGATTATGAGCGAGACTTCAATTGGGTTGGTAGGAGCTAGGAATAGCGTATTAGGGTAGGTGTTTGTGAGGTAGTCTGTTGGACGGGTGTTTGAGCTTGGGATTTTACTCGCTAGATTCTTTCCTATGGTGGAGAAGAAAACATTAAGTCTGTTTGCTGTCTCAGTAGGTGAGAGTAGGGGTTCATCTGTTTTTGATAATTTGATGGTATTGTTCTTGGATATCTTTTTATTTCCTAGAATTGGAGATAGGGTTTTCCATGTCTTTTCATATCACCTTTATGTTCTGGAGTCTGTTCTCATAATACAATTTTTTTGATCTTATTATCAGGCTGGTAAGGATTGATGAATAGCGTTTGGATTGTTCTCTGGTTATTAGACCCCTTCTGTATTGTTTTTCATATTGGTGCCTCTTGTTAATGGATTTAAGGATGCTGGGTGTTAGCCAGGGATTGTTAAGTCTCTTAGCTGTGATCTGTTTAGTTTTTGAGGGCAATGTTTGTGGTGGTGTTTTTTTTTTAAGGATAATGTGGAGGGTTAGTAATCCAGGATAATGTTGAGGGTTAGTAACCCAGGATAATGTGGAGGGTTAGTAATCCAGGATAATGTGGAGGGTTATTAACCCAGGATAAAGTGGAGGGTTAGTAACCCAGGATAACATGGAGGTTAGTAACCCAGGATAATGTGGAGGGTTGTAACCCAGGATAATGTGAAGGGTTAGTAGCAGGATAACATGGGGGGTTGTAACCCAGGATAATGTTGGGGGTTAGTGGCCCAGGATAATGTTGAGGTTAGTAACCAGGATAATGTTGAGGTTGTAACTCCAGGATAATGTTGGGGGTTAGTAACCCAGGATAATGTGGAGGTTAGTAATCCAGAATGATGATGAGGTTAGTACAGGATTATCTGGAGTATACCTGGAGGGTGTTCCAATGGGTCAACACCCCCGCGGCCCGGTCCATGACCAAACCTGGTGGTGGATCAGGGACTGATCATCAGGCTGTTATTGCTGGCCGCATGTAAACCCAAGTACGAACCATAGACCTGCTGGCCGGTACTGACTTCCAGGTGTCTGTCCAGCTCCTCTTGGGAGACAGCCAGGGTTTATTGGTAATTCCCTTTTTGTATGCTAGGAGGCAGTTGAACAGTCTTGGGCCCTTGACACTATTGTGCTCTTAGCGTACTCGTGGCGCCCTGCTTTCACTGGGAGGTTGCTGGACCGCATGCTCAGTCTTTTGCTTCATAGGATTTATTTTCGTGTGTAGATATAGGACTAGCCTCTCTAGGTTTTTCCAAGTGTATATTATGATTTATCTTCGCCTGCGTTCCAAGTAGTACAGGTCAAGGGACTTCAACCGTTCCCAGTAACTGAGTTGCTTTATTGCATTTATACTGCAGTATAAGTACATTCTGAGGTCTACAATTTTTCCTGCCTTGAAGTGGGCAGTTAGTGTACAGCAGTACTTCAGCCAAGAGAGAACAAGTGATTTGAAGGAATCATCATTGGCTTGGCATCCTGAGTTTTGAAGGTTCTCGTTATCCATTCTATCATTTTTCTAGCAGATGTGGTAGACATTATGTTGATCTTTGAAAGTGAGATCCACTGACATCATTCCCAGGTCCTTCACATCAGTTTTCGCTCTATTGTCTGGTTGAATTTGTTTTATACCCGATCCAGTATTTATTTTCCGATTTTCCAAACGGGTAATTGGTTTTTCATCATTGAACTTCATATTGTTTCTGAGGCCCCTTTAAAAAACTTGATTAATGTCAGCCCCGGAGATTTTTATGTCCTCAATGGATGACACTGTCATGCAAATTCTGGTATCATAAAAGGAGGACACGGTGTGTGGCTTACATCTCTGTTATAGATATAAAAGGGGGAAGAAAAGGTGAACGAATACTGTCTTGTAGGCTTTTCATGTTTTGCTTTATCTCTATTATTCTTTGGGTTTTTCTTTTGGTTGGAAGTTACAGTCATCTATTCCTCCTTTTCCCTTTTATAACGCATTTTGTGGTATTAGACCGACCACTTTTGGGGTCAGTTATGTGGTTACCGGGGGTTGCCCCATGTTTTCAGTTGTGCCCCCATTGGCCCCGGGGGTTTGTCATCTTCTTTCTTCAGATTGTCAGAGGTTTTTGGAAGTGCGGGTGGGAGGTTCGTTCGTCTTCGTTGTACCGTGTTCGGGAAGAGGTGTCTTCTTCAGACCTTCAAACCTTCCTGCCCCTGCTGCCGCTGGGGGTCTTGGGTTGGTCGTTGTGGCATCCGGAGTACCTCAGCGTGGGTGGGACGAGGTCACTGGTACCAGGCTGGCATCTTTTTGCACGAACCTGCTTCCTGTTCTGCAAAGACTTGTCAAGGCTTTCGCAAAGTCTGTATATCTTCTGTATTTTGTTTGTTCTCAGTATATCCAAGACCATGTCATTAGTGGTCAGGGGCGTGAGGGGGGCGGGCACCTCCTAAAACCCATGCTGTTCAGTGGATGTGGGTTTTTAAAAAATCTTGTTTTAGAACCCTTTCAAAGACTTTTATGATGAGCGACTTAAAATTGAAATCATTTTTATAATTTTTTATAATTGTTTACTTCCCTTTTTGGGAGTGAACATCGTCGTTTTGCGCGGATGACCTTTTCTAGCTCCCTCTTCTTTGGATATTTAAGGCATTGTGGGTTTCGCAGTTCTTGATGAACACGAGTTCCACAAGCCTGGGCCTGGAAAAGTGCATGGGCATTCATTTATTGTTTTTTAAAAATCCAGTTTTTTAAGGTTATATCAAAAATTTTTTGAGTCGCCCCTTTAGTCGGTAAAAAACTCACCTTTGAAGTCATAGGGACTTCGGTATCTCCCTCTTTTCCCTTGTCCCTTTAGCCCCTCTTTTAAAATAAAAACCCAATACTGGGAAGTGTTTTCTTTTATTTTAGATATAGTATAAGAAAAGAAATATTTTGGATTTTTTTTTAAAAATTCTTATTCTTTAATTCTTCCTGTTTTCTTAAAATTTTTTTTTTTGGGGTTTTCCTTCCCTTAAGTTAGATATTGTCTATTTTCTCTGAGCCTCATTCGTATTCAGATAGACTGGCTCCTTTAAAAGCACTGGTTTTCCCAAGACTATAAGAACAAAAAGGGTAAAAAAACCTAACTGGAACAAAAAATCCAGGAGGAAGTTGGGGGGACGAAATAGTCTAAAAATCGGACGAAGCGTCGTCATAAAGGGTTTTCTTCCACAACGTACCCTTTTTAACGGCCACGAACCCATAAAAGACCCAAGGCTGATTCACCGATCAGTAGGAGCATTGAAAAGTTTTTCACTGACAGTATCACCCATAAGACTGGCATGTCCCCAACAGCCAAGGACAATATCATTCACCATTAAGGAAATCGGCTTTTGAAGTTTTACCGATCAGAGATCATTTCTTTAATTTCAAATTATTATTACAATCATAACTAAGCGCTAAACCACGGTCAAGCGCATGAGTTTTCGCAATGAAACCAATATGAAAAAAAGTTAAATGAGGATTTACAATAACTCAATAGCGGCTCACGTGAAATGCATTAACAGTGAAATTTGGGAAACCGATCCGACGAGCAGTTCTGAATATATCTCACGGGCTTTTAAATACCCAGGGTTTTTTAAGACAGGTGACTGGCGGGGGAGGTGGGCCCCCCCAGACAGGTAGACTGGCAGGCAGGTAGACTGCGAAAAGGTAGACTGCGGGGAAAGGGAGACTGGCGAAAAGGTGGGGGGGCAGGCGGGTAGACTGCCAGACAAATGGGGAAGGCAGGAGACGGCAGACAGGTAGACTAACAGGAGGGTGGCCCAGACGTGAAAATTTTTCCCCGGCCCGTAGACCGGCAGGGGAGGTGGAAAAGTGGGCCCGGTGATGAGGCAGGTTGGGGGGGCAGGCAGGTAGACTGGCAGACAGGTAGACTGGCAGGCAAAGGGGACTGGCAGGAGGTGGCGGCAGGTGGGGCTGGCAGACAAGTGGGGGGGCAGGCAGGTAGACTGGCAGGAGTTGTGGAAGCAGAGTGGCAAGGGGAGTGGGCTGGCAGACATGTGAGCAGGGGTGAATGGCAGACATAGACTGGCGGGGGAACTTGGCAGACCGGTGACCGCGCGGTGGGGGGGCAGAGGAGAAAGCGGCAGGTATACTGGCAGGCGGGGAGACTGGCAGACAGGTGAAATGGCAGGCGGGGGGACTGAGCAGGACTGCAGGCGGTTTGACTGAAACAAATTAGGCGAGAAATGTCAGGCAGGTAGACTCAGGCAAAAAAAGCCCGGAAGGCAGTGGGGAAAGGCAGACAGGTGAAATGGGGAGGCAGAGACTGAAGCGGTAGGGAAAGGCGGGGAAATAGAAAAGCAGGGCAGGTGACTGGCAGGCAGGTAGAATGGCAGGCAGGTAGACTGGCAGACAGGTAGACTGGCAGACAGGTAGACTGCAGGCGGTAGACTGGCAGACAGGTAGACTGGCAGACAGAACAAGACAGAAAATTCAAGAACACATGGACAATGCTGGGGAAAAATTTAAAATCTTTTAAAAAAATTACTACTTGTAGAATATTGGAACACAAGATAACTTCAACAAAACTGTACTTACTGCATACTTAGTAACACAACGAAATTCTGAAATTATAACATAATTAACAAGAGACAATACTAGTAAATAAAAATTTTAATGCAAATAATTACTTTACACAGAACACTTAGGATAACTCCAAAATTTATGTAACTCGAGAAATTGTCTCACACGAAATTCTTAGATTATCTGAAAATAAAACAACAACACAATAAATGTCTCTAGGGTGGAAATCGATGACTGAAGAATGGTGGTGGAGGTGGTGGTGGATGCACGTGGTTGGGGCGTCCGCCTTGGCGTGTGGTGGGTAGTGCAGATGTGGGTAGGCTAGCCTACACCGCGTCACGCGTCGCCTGTAGCTTGTTTACATGACTTAACGCAGGGTGGCTGAATAACCCAGGAATACACGGGAGTATTATTGTACACAGAACAGCAATACACTGGAGTACAAGGTGGTATAAATGCTTGGACTCACGTGCTTACTTCTCAGACAGCAGAGTGGCTTGCTGGCTTAGTAGATATTTCACACAGATTGACTGGCTTGAATCTTGTGACAAACTAGCACACAAGGTAGAGCTGGCTTAAGCCTAGGCTGACTAACTGGTGGTGGCTTTACTGGCTTGAATGGGACGAATGGGACTCTCTCACTGGCTTACTGTACAGAATTTGCAAACCGGAGTTCAACCCTCGTAGGTTTTAGCAAAATTAACAAGTAAGGCACTTAGCTGACCAGGAGATACTGTAGATATGTAGACTTCTATGATGTGGAGCTGGTAACGTGGTCGGTCTGGAGGCTGTTGCTTGCTTGAGTCTATCTCTATAACATCGTGTCGATAAAAATTACATCCACCGCTGCCACCACTTGTCGTGTGGAGTGCTTGAAGATATATAGGAGGTCAAAGGTACTCCTTGTTGGATATCAGGTATATTTACAGAAGTGAAAGGAGAGGTCAGCCACGTCTGTTCACCTGTGTAGAGCCTGTCGCTAGTGAGAGCCGTCTGCCTATGATAGGCTGTGCACATGCCTGAGCCTCTGACGTCAGCGAGTACGTGACGTCACACGCAAAGGACCAGCTTTATAAAGATATACCACACACAGTGTATATATATATACTGACACGACAGACTGGCAGACAGGTAGACTGGCAGACAGGTAGACTGGCGGCGGGTAGAATGGCAGGCAGGTAGACTGGCAGACAGGTAGACTGGCAGACAGGTAGACTGGCAGGCAGGTAGACTGGCAGACAGGTAGACTGGCAGACAGGTAGACTGGCATACATGTAAACTTGCAGACAGGTAGACTGGCAGACAGGTTGACTGGCAGACAGGTTGACTGGCAGACATGTAGACTGGCAGACAGGTTGACTGGCAGGTATGGTAGACTGTCCGCTAAATGACATGCAAAAACCCGTAGGGTCAGATATTGAACTATTAAACTAAGTATATAGCTCCTGGGGACGAGGAAAGTTTGATCCGAGGAAAGAAGAACTCCAACTCCTTGGATCAAGGCCCTCACTGACTTGGAGAAGAAGTCAGGATAAAACTGACTAAAATCTCGTTTTGAATTTTAGATAAAAAATAATTTCTGAAATGACTAAAGAATTCGAGTAAAAAAAAAAAAATTGCATTGTTGGTTGTGGCAGAGAAAATATATTAGTTTTTAGATTATTATTATTATTATTATTGTTATTATTATCTTTATCATCTTTATCATTATTATTATTATTATTATTATTATTATTTTTATCATTATTATTATTATTATCTTTGTTATCATTATTATTATTATTATTTTTATTATTATTGTTATTATTATTTTTATTATCATTATTATTATTATTATTATTATCATTATGCTGTTTTATTATTAATATTACTGTTAATAATAATAATATTATTATTATTAATTATTGTTGTTATTATGTGGTCATGCGAGGAGCGTTAAACCCATGAGGGTCTTGCAGAGCCGGGGGACTAGAAGGCAATCAACGCTGACTTAAGGAACCTCCCTTGAGGGTTCAGTGTTGATCAAGAACGTCTCCCTGAGCCTCAAAGACCTCCCTTGAGAGTTCAGTTGCTTAGATCAAGAACGTCTCTCACCAGCCTCAAGAACTCCCTTGAGGTTCAGTTGCTTAGATCAAGAACGTCATCACCAGCCTCAAAGAGCCTCCCTTGAGGGGTTCAGTTGCTTAGATCAAGAACGTCTAACACCAGCCTCAAAGAACCTCCCTTGAGGGGTTCCTTGCTTAGATCAAGAACGTCTCACCAGCCTCAAGAACCTCCCTTGAGGGGTTCAGTTGCTTAGATCAAGAACGTCTCTCACAGCCTCAAGAGACCTCCCTTGAGGGTTCAGTTGCCAGATCAGAACGTCTCTCACCAGCCTCAAGAGAACTCCCTTGAGGGGTTCAGTTGCTTAGATCAGACGCTTCTCACCAGTCTCAAGAACTCGCCAGGGGTTCAGTTGCTAGATCAAGAACGTCTCTCCGCCTCAAAGAACTCCCTTAGAGGGGTTCGAGTTGCTTAGATCAAGAACGCTCTCACCAGCCTCAGAACTCCCTTGAGGGGTTCAGTTGCTTAGATCAAGAACGTCTCTCACCAGCCTCAAAGAGACCTCCTTGAGGGGTTCAGAGTTGCTAGATCAAGAACGTCTCTCACCAGTCTCAAAGAACCTCCCAGCGAGGGTTCAGTTGCTTAGATCAAGAACGTCTCTCACCAGCCTCAAAGAACCTCCTTGAGGGGTTCAGTTGCTTAGATCAAGAACGTCTAACACCAGCCTCAAAGAACCTCCCTTGATGGGTTCTTAGTGCGGTTTAGTGTGAAACTCTAAATTTCATAAGTAAAGTGTTCAAATATGAGTCTAGAAAACCCAGTATGGGAACAGAACCTTACATTCCTCTACATTAAACTGCACCTGCCACTTCTCTGACCACATCAACATTTCTTGGCCTTTCTGCAGCTTTATCTCCGTAATAGAATTTATTTGACGACCTGTTTAATGTCGTCTCTAAACGTGTTTGCAACACTATAAACTCCTTCATCTAAGTCGTTGTTTGTATATCGAGAAGGAAGGACTCAGTAATGACCCTTGTGGAACACCGCTCTTAAAGCGTCCTCATGACCCTTGTGGGACACCTCTCTTAACTCGTCCCAATGTGCCCAGTCCATCAATTTTGATCAATATTGATTATAACTTAAGATTAATAAGGCAATAACAGTATGAGTAATTTTGTACATATGGTCACTTAGGTGACGTAATTTTAAATTTAGGAGTTTACAATGAATGCCCTGATCCACCATGAGGCCTGGTCACAGACCGGACCGCAGGGGCGTTGACCCCCGGAACCCTCTCCAGGTATACTCCAGGTATTCTATTAGTTGATGCTATATGGATTTAATATGTTTGATAGAGAGAAATTACAGTTTTGATTATTAACCTAAAGCTGACACAATGGACTGATTAACGTCTGAGAGAATTACAGAGATTGAGAGTAAGTATATATTGACTATAATGTTTTACCTATGTTCGTGATATTGAGCAAATGCCACCAACTCCAATGTAACGTGTTTAGCTGTCAAAACTTTGCGTCCCAATCCCTAGACCCATTATGTGACTTTGTAATGTTGAGGTACAGTCCCTAGACCCATTACGTGACTTTGTAATGTTGAGGTACAGTCCCTAGACCCATTATGTGACTTTGTAATGTTGAGCTACAGTCCCTAGACCCACTATGTGACTTTGTAATGTTGAGGTACAGTCCTTAGACCCATTATGTGACTTTGTAATGTTGAGGTACAGTCTATAGACCCATTATGTGACTTTGTAATGTTGAGGTACAGTCCCTAGACCCATTATGTGACTTTGGAATGTTGAGGTACAGTCCCTAGACCCATTATGTGACTTTGTAATGTTGAGGTACAGTCCCTAGACCCATTATGTGACTTTGTAATGTTGAGGTACAGTCCCTAGACCCATTATGTGGCTTTGTAATGTTGAGGTACAGTCCCTAGACCCATTATGTGACTTTGTAATGTTGAGGTACAGTCCCTAGACCCATTATGTGACTTTGTAATGTTGAGGTACAATCCCAAGACCCATTATGTGACTTTGTAATGTTGAGGTACAGTCCCTAGACCCATTATGTGACTTTGTAATGTTGAGGTACAATCCCAAGACCCATTATGTGACTTTGTAATGTTGAGATACAGTCCCTAGACCCATTATGTGACTTTGTAATGTTGAGATACAATCCCTATCATTTACATAAATCCATTTACATAAACGACCTACCAAATGCATCTCAACTGATCAAACCCATATTATTTGCAGATGACACTACATACGTCTTCTCTCACCCAAGCTCAGTCACACTAGCCAACACTAAATGCTGAATTACATAAAATATCTACCTGGATGATGACTAACAAACTTACTCTCAATGTTGACAAAACCTATTTCATTCAGTTTGGAAACAGAGCTACAAATGTTCCACTTAACATAATGATAAACGAATCACTTGTCACAAGACTCACAGAGGGAAAATTCTTAGGAATCCATCTTGACAGTGGCCTCAAATTTCAGACACATATACAACAAATTTTCAAGAAAGTCTCCAAGACCGTAGGAATACTATCAAAGATAAGGTGCTATGTTCCACAACCAGCTCTCCTTTCCTTTATCACTCACTCATTTACCCCTACCTCACCTATGGAATCTGTGCATGGGGCTCAACAACTATAAATCACCTCAAACCATTAATAACACAACAAAAGGCTGCAGTCCGAATGATAACAAATTCCCATTCTAGACAATATACTCCATCTATATTCAAAAGTCTGAACTTACTCACCATACAAGACATCCATACTTTTTACAGTGCCTATTACATACATAAAACACTAAACTCAAATATTAACCAACAACTCAAAATTCTCCTAACCGACCTTAACAGGACACATGAACATAACACAAGACACAGATCACTCTTCAATGTTCCCCACCTCCACCTCACACTATGCAAAAACGCATTGCACATTAAAGGCCCAAAAAATTGGAATTTATTACCTATGATTACCAAAGAAACCCGGTCAGTACATCAATTCAAAACTCTGCTAAAAAACCACCTACTTGATCAAAACTAAATACCCACTACTTTACATTACCTAAAAAGTTATTAAATAGCTTTACACTGCCTCAAAATAACATTATTCACTGTGTTACTCACCTAGCCTCAAAACCCCCTACATAATTGCTCAAAGAAAAATAACTTATTAAACATAATCTAGTACAAATGTTGAAACTTATACCTCATAATGTATAAACCTGTTATATCTCATAATGTATAAACCTGTTATATCTCATAATGTATAAACCTGTTATATCTCATAATGTATAAACCTGTTATATTTCATAATGTATAAACCTGTTATATCTCATAATGTATAAACCTGTTATATCTCATAATGTATAAACCTGTTATATTTCATAATGTATAAACCTGTTATATTTCATAATGTATAAACCTGTTATATTTCATAATGTATAAACCTGTTATATCTCATAATGTATAAACCTGTTATATTTCATAATGTATAAACCTGTTATATCTCATAATGTATAAACCTGTTATATCTCATAATGTATAAACCTGTTATATCTCATAATGTATAAACCTGTTATATCTCATAATGTATAAACCTGTTATATTTCATAATGTATAAACCTGTTATATTTCATAATGTATAAACCTGTTATATTTCATAATGTATAAACCTGTTATATTTCATAATGTATAAACCTGTTATATCTCATAATGTATAAACCTGTTATATCTCATAATGTATAAACCTGTTATATCTCATAATGTATAAACCTGTTATATCTCATAATGTATAAACCTGTTATATTTCATAATGTATAAACCTGTTATATTCATAATGTATAAACCTGTTATATTCATAATGTATAAACCTGTTATATTTCATAATGTATAAACCTGTTATATTTCATAATGTATAAACCTGTTATATTTCATAATGTATAAACCTGTTATATTTCATAATGTATAAACCTGTTATATCTCATAATGTATAAACCTGTTATATCTCATAATGTATAAACCTGTTATATCTCATAATGTATAAACCTGTTATATCTCATAATGTATAAACCTGTTATATCTCATAATGTATAAACCTGTTATATTTCATAATGTATAAACCTGTTATATTTCATAATGTATAAACCTGTTATATATCATAATGTATAAACCTGTTATATTTATAATATAAACCTTTATATTCATAAGTATAAACCTTATCTGATAAGTAAACCTTGATGTCTCTATGTAAACTCATATCATATGTATAAAACTGTTATTGACCATAATGTATTGACTTAATTTATGTTAATCTGATTTAATAATTTTTATGTAACAAAAATGTAAATGATCCAAATTATAAAACTATTATGTTTCAAAAATGTCATGTTCAAATTATGTTCAAATTTCATAGCTTAAATACTCAACTATACTTATATTGTGAACTGTTTACTATAATTCTTACCATTTAGTTTTAAGTTAATTTTTAAGTCTGCCCACAATGCTCTGCATATTAGGAGCTTTTGGCATGTACACCTTTTGTAATCTCATAACCCATTGTAAATCTTTGTATCATGTCCCAATAAACTATTATTATTATTATTATTATTATTATAATGTGACTTTGTAATGTTGAGTTAAAGTCCCTAGACCCATTATGTGACTTTGTAATGTTGAGGTACAGTCCCTAGACCCATTATGTGACTTTGTAATGTTGAGGTACAGTCCCTAGACCCATTATGTGACTTTGTAATGTTGAGGTACAGTCCCTAGACCCATTATGTGACTTTGTAATGTTGAGGTACAGTCCCTAGACCCATTATGTGACTTTGTAATGTTGAGGTACAGTCTCTGGACCCATTATATGCCTTTGTAATATTGAAGTACAGTCCCTGGATCCATTATGTGCCTCTGTAATCTTTTGCTACCACCCAATCAGAAAAGGCAGTCTATATTAACTGCACAGAAATCAAACCTCCTTATAAGTTTGAAGTAGATCGGAAGAACATTCTCGAGGTATTTAATGGAATCCACTGCGATATTTGCATGTATAAAACTGACAAAAAAAAAAAAGAGACTATTATATCCCAATAAGCGCTGAAAGTTTAAAGCCTATCAAATGACTCATTATCGTACAGAAACATGGAAGGAAAAAATAAAAACACTGTACCTGAGTATGTGACCGGCTCTCCAATAAAGCAGTGTAAGAAAGTGAAGTGTTTAAAGCCTTACAACATTATACAACTTAAAAACTCACAAAAACTCGAAAGTTCAGTATTAGAAAGCTTTATTTAAGCAGTTATATTCTATTTAAAATTTTCTACAAATTTATGATTTTTTTTCTTAAGAAACTGACTTGGAAGGACAGCCAAGGCACTGAAATAAAATTTTAAAGTTGGCACCTACAAAGTCCATTAACAACCAGAAGCTTCGTCTAGATAAGATACATTAGCATTGGAGGTTTGAAGCCAGTCGGATGTAGCATTCATAAGGTACTGCATAAAAAACATTTCTTAATTTTCCTAATTTCAATACAGAAGTGAAATTGATACTCTATTATGATTATTATTGCAACTAAGCGCTAAACCCATTAGAGTCATACAGCGCTGCAACTGATACTCTAGACAAGGGTCACTTAACCTTATTATGATTACAGACCGTAGCTCGGTTGGTAGCGCACTCACCTCACACACTGAGGTCCGTGGTTCGAGCCTCGGTACGGGTGGACCACATTAGGACATGTTTCCTTAAGACACCTGCTATGTTCACCTAGCAGTAATTAGGTACCTGGGTGTTAGTCGACTGGTGTGGGTCGCATCCTGGGGACAAAAATTAAAATAATTTGCCCAGAGACTTTCTATATGGTAGCTTACATGTAGACATTATTATTATTATTAGTATTGATTACCCATATCCCTTTCCTCAGACTGTGGTAATTATCAACTTCACGTCAAAAAATGTCAATATCTGAAGATACCTGGAGGGGGTTTCGGGGGTCGACGCCCCCGCAGTCCGGTCTGTTATATCTTAGTTCTACTTTACATATGGATAGCCAGCATCATAACAGCTGATACTTTAATAACTTTATAAATTGTTCAGAGATGGAGTTCCATACCCCATTATAATAATAATAATAATAATAATAATAATATATTTATATCTACCAGTACAAGTACAAGGTATACAGACCATAGTTGACATCAATGACATACTACTATATAGAAAGCCCCTTGTTATGCTGAGCATTTCCCGCAAATTAGGTCAGTTTTGTCCCAGGATGCGACCCACACCAGTCCACTAACACCCAGGTACCCATTTT
Organism: Cherax destructor; assembly: GCA_009830355.1. Taxonomy (NCBI): domain Eukaryota; kingdom Metazoa; phylum Arthropoda; class Malacostraca; order Decapoda; family Parastacidae; genus Cherax; species Cherax destructor. Next base: position 11,259 of record WNWK01028795.1, on the reverse strand, counting down.
ACTGATAGGTGAACATGGACAGCAGGTGTCTTATGGAAACACGTCCCTAATATTTTCCAGCTGTACCGGGGATTCGAACTCCGGACTTCAGTGTGTGAGCTGAGTGCGCTAGCGATCGAGCTACCACCAAGAGGTATAGATACCCAGACCAACTATTGTCCTCTATCTACTTATGACTTATAGAAACACAAGAAAAAACACGTTTTTATTGCATATGTCGACGTTTCAGAAGGGGCTTGAAGAGTATTCCGACAATTAGTAACACTGCTAGAATTACTGACAAAATGTTAGGTGAGTGGAGGGCGAAACGTTGCCACAGTAAAATGTCACATTAGTTGTGATTATTTACCTGACGTATTCTGATAAGTGTGAAACCTTAACTAATGTAAATATACAAACATAAATTGGCGTTACATTGTGTGTTGCCACACATGTGATCTTAATTCTAATTCATCTCGGTATAAATAGGTACACATCCTCAGGTGTACGTACACATATACACCTCTCATAGTATATACCTAGTTAAACACATCTCGTTGTATACTTGTATACATTTCAATATACCTCTCAGTGTATATAGCATGGGAGATACACACTCCCGGTATATGTCCAGTAAGATGTGTATTTTTCAGTGCACACTACACTGAGAGGCACACATCACTTCAGACAGAACTGTTTGCTATACTCCTTGCACTCAAATGCGTCCATGTATCTAAGGTTAACTCTCTAATTGTAACTGATTCTCTGTCATCCATAAATGCTCTCAACTCATCAAGTATAACTTGTAGCATGCTCGTGTCAGAAGCCAGGCACAGGTATGGTAGGATTCTGGATAGTAGAGTCAGGGTGCACATGCTGTGGATTCCATCTCACATTGGTCTTCAGATGCATGATAGAACTGATAAATTGGCTAAGTTTTATGCTTTCAAAGAGGGGATAGATTACAATCTTGGCTTGTCAGTTAGCAGTTTGAGAACAATAATACGAAAAGAACTAGAACTGAATTTTATTGACTTAAGACTCAGGGAGATTGACACCAGTCAGTCCATCTATCATCATTCTATCATGCAGGAGGAGCCACATGGCTATGGTGCATCCAACAAAATAAGCAGACTCTTGGATGTCACTACCGCCCGCCTCCGGCTGGGTTACAAGTATCTTTGGCATGTTAAATCACCACCACCAGATGTAGACCAAACAAAATGTAAACTTTGTCAGTTGGATTATTGTCACACCCTGCGTCATTATGTACTGGAGTGCGACAAAATTAATGAATTCAGAGACAACTCACTCAGAAATGTTCAAGATATGTCAAAGTATTTTATCCACAGTGGTATATTACAGACCATTCTGGAAAAATACCCTGACTTTGCTCCCTGTAAATAAAGCATTGACACGTGTGTGTGTGCGTGTGTGTGTGTGTGTGTGTGTGTGTGTGTGTGTGTGTGTGTGTGTGTGTGTGTGTGCGCGCGTGTTGATTGCCTTTTTGTCCTGTGCACATGTCGATTGAAGGCTGGGCCTGTTGTGTGTGTGTGTGTGTATGTATATATGTGTGTGTATGTGTGTGTGTGTATGTGTATATGTAAGTGTGTATGTGTGACCCAACAATAAAATTTGCACCAAAAACTCATTACAGTTGTGACCGGGTGTAGACTAGTGAAGTGTTCATTGCGTTATAATTTGTTCATGATTGTAACCATGTATAAACGTAAGTAAGTAAATTTACTTACATGTTTCATTACCTTTGTAACTTGTGAGTTCATTACCTTTGTAGCTTGTTAGTTCATTACCTTTGTAACTTGCTCAGCTATCATAACTTTGGGGTCCAGTCCCTGGACCCATTATGTACCTCTGTAATCTTTTGACTACCGCCCACAGGATGGGTATGGGGTGCATAATAAAGATATCAAACTAACTAACTAAACTGCATACACCCTAAGAAGTGTCTTTCAGTGTACATACACATATGCATACATATCAGTGTACGAAAAAATACCACAATGAAAACAAGAAATAAAACCTCGCTTTCATTTGTTTACATCTTCAGAAGACGTGTGTAAGCACATAAAAGCGCTCGGGTTTTATTTCCTATTTTCACTGAGGTATATTTCCTATTTGCAATCACGCGTTTTACTGCGATTTCTTCCATATACGGGTATATAAACAGAGGTATTTGTATACCAGTCTATATACATAGAGATGCAAACAGTAAACAGGTGACATCACAATGTACAGAACAACCTCTGTGAAAAATAGTGAACTTACATTATCAATTAACAGGTGTATTTGTATGTGTATTATAATTTGAGAAATCCCGAAAGCGCTCGGAGGTTCACTATTTTTTCAGTGGTTGTTGTGTATACACAAATACACAAACCTCTGTACTTCCCTCTGAGTAATATCTGCTTCTTACACAAAAACTACAAGTTAGGCTGGCCATTGAAGGGCGGTTCAAATTAATTGGAAGAAGAGCCCCTCCGCCAGCATCAGGGCCACCTGTCTACGAGACCTACAAGTTAGGGTCGCCCTTAGCAGCACCGTCGCCCTGCACGGCCGCTTCGTCAAAGTTATCAGCTGAGTTATTGGCCAGGTACTGGTCGGTGAGGACGTCATCATAGTCTTCCTCGTCTACCATGGGGCACTGGATGCACCTGTGGGGGTATGGGGGCATTAATGAGAAGTCAGGGTCGTTGATGCTCGACCTCGCATCAGTGAAAGTATTGATGTGTTACAGATGCTTTACGCGGTCTTAACATGTAAGTGTATCAAATTCTATTGTGTGTGTATGTGTGTGTACTCACCTATATGTCGTTGCAGGGGTCGATTCACAGCTCTTCTTCGTTAGCCGCTACTAAGTCCGTTCTCTCGCTGCTCCAAGAGCCTTACTGGACTTCTTATTAAAGCTATGTATGGATCCTTCCTCCACTAAACTGTCTGCCTTGTGGTGTATAAAATGCCGTAATTGACTCTGAAGAGATTTCTAAAAGCTAACCTGAGATTTACAAATTGCGCAAATGTTGCAGATATTGATTGTTTGATGTGCCTCTCAGGCGATATGCTTGCTACTATTCTCAGCCAAATGCATTTCTTAAGTAGAGTTTGCAGCCTTTGTCTTTGAGAATTTCTGATCTTTGCTTTTCCCCTTCTTTTCATAACCTTGCAATGGGCTGGAGTTGAATTCCAACAGCCACTTATCAGACCAATTCCGCAGCTTTTCCACTTGGAAAATCCTAGAGGGATTAGTACCAAACTTGCACACGAGTGTCACTCCCTACGAAAGCAAAAGACTCGGCAGACGATGTAACATCCCCCCAATGAAAAGCAGGGGTGCCACTAGCACGTTGAGAGACAACACAATAAGTGTCAGAGGCCCAAGACTGTTCAACTGCCTCCCAGCATACATCAGGGGGATTACCAATAGACCCCTGGCTGTCTTCAAGCAGGCACTGGACAGGCACCTAAAGTCAGTACCTGACCAGCCAGGCTGTGGTTCGTACGTCGGACTGCGTGCGGCCAGCAGTAACAGCTTGGTTGATCAGGCGCTGATCCACCATGAGGCCTGGTCACAGACCGGGCCGCGGGGGCGTTGACCCCCGGAACTCTCTCCAGGTAAACTCCAGGTCTGTTTGTAGCCTTTCCTTGTATTCTGTGTTTATTCTCATCTTCATGTACTCTGGAACAAGGATACATCAGTGTCTTGTGGCAGGTTTTTCACATACTCCTGGAATATACCTAGAGAGAGTTTCGGGGGTTAACGCCCCCGCGGCCCGGTCTGTGACCAGGCTTGGTGGTGGATCAGGGACTGATCAACCATGCCGTTATTGCTGGCAGCACGTAAACCAACGTACGAACCACAGCCCGGCTGGTCAGGTACTGACCAGCCAGCCTCTCTCTTGAAGACAGCCAGTGGTCTATTGGTAATTCCCTTTATGTATGCTGGGAGGCAGTTGAACAGTCTTGGGCCCCTGACACTTATTGTGTTGTCTCTTAGCGTACTCGTGGCCCCCCTGCTTTTCATTTTTACTCTGGCAACGTTACCAGTCCCAGTGATGATCTTGGTACAGTCTTGATTGTTACATTTGTTTATTTCAAACCCACTTCCCGGGAATCACTTGTTTCCTTACTGTTCGATATCTCTTGATTTACTATAAAGATGAGACCTGGTCACAGACCAGGCCGCAGGGGCGTTGATCCCTGGAACTCTCTCCAGGTAAACTCTCCAGATCGGTTGGTAGCGCACTCAGCTCACACACTGAGTTCCTTGGCTCGATCTCCGGTACGGGTGGACACATTAGGGCGGGTTTCCTTAAGGCACCTGCTGTCCCTGTTCACCTAGCAGTAAATAGGTACCTGGGTGTTAGTCGACTGGTGTGGGTGGTATCCTGGGGGACAAAATTAACGTAATTTGCGGGAAATGCTCTGCATTACCAGGGATTTTCTATATAGTATGTCAATGATGTCAGCTATGGTCTGTATAAGTTGTATAATGTACTCGCACTGGTCATAAGCCTCGCCGCTTCATTACTGCTCTCCATCACTGCGTTGTCATATTTCTGTCTTGGGCTCCTGCTGTTTGGTGGAGGGTTGCATATCACTGCTATCATCACCTTGAGTTTCCCAGTGTGGAGTGTGTCTAGTATGCAGTCATGTTACTCCCCACTCTTTATGCAATTAAATAACGTTCAACTATTTTAATATTTCACTTATTTAAAAAAATATGCAAAAAGTCCATAAAAATCTGGATTTTTTTTTTTGCTTATTTCGACGTTTGAGAGGAGATGGAGGGATTTACATACCGCATTTTTTGGTTAACCAAACCCCACTGGAGTGTGATTTAGTGCTTCCTTCTACCTCTATTCTCACTATCCTTAATCAAACCATGAAACGAGTGGGGCTTGAACCAATGGCAAGCGAGTCCTAGAACTCACAGGCCAGTGCGTTCCCCACCAGGCCAGCTGGCTCTAATAAGATTCGTCTCAAAATCTGGTATCCTGCTGGTAATATTACATCCGTTATCTCTAAATTTAGTCACTGTGACTTTGTTTTGTGTTATCTCGGGTATTTTACGAATATGTTAAACTATGTATGATAATTGTACTTATGTGTACCTGTACCTAAATAAACTTATATATCTGAGGACTGTGTGTTATTCTACCTTCAGTTTCCATTCTCTTACTGTGTTCTGGTTCTCTGTGTTTAAGATTATTATTATTATTATTCTTGTTAGTAGTATTATAATTATTATCAGTAGCTTGGCACTGGTCATATGCGTCCTGGTTCACTGCGTACTGGTTCTCTGTGTCCTGGTTCTCTGTGTCATGGTTTCCTGATCCATGTCGTGGGTTATGGAGATAGAAGGGAGCGTAGAGGGAGGTAGGGGTTGGAGAGAGGTTCTTTTGTTAGAGAGAAGAGAGAGAGAGAGAAAAAAAAAAGAGAAAGAAAAATCACTCACCTACTCTCATTAACACCATAGTTGATGCATGGGTTCCCCACACACTCACAACATCCGTCAAAGAACCATCGGTAGGCAGCGGCGCCCATGGACCTGCAGGTGTCCTTACATTTGCTGCCGGAGACGCACTGAGACATGTACAACACTGTGCAGTTCACAGTCACCTGGTCCACCTGCGCAGTGTCCTGTTGGTGCGCAACTGCGCGCATGAGAAGAATTTAACAAAGATATACATAAAAACTACATTTTCTCTGTAAAACATGACAAGACAGAAAACGTAAATAAAGGAAAACTATTTTTAAACTCTTTTACTTTAGGACAAAGATACGAAAAGATAATGAAGGTTTTATAATGACTGGATTACTATAATGAAAAAGAAGCGCTAAACCTACAAGGTATAATGACTGGAATCTAGAATAATTCGGAGAACAGAGGAAAGAAATGTAATCAAGAATTGGAAGTATTGAGGTTAGATCCGAGGACTGAGAGCGGTACCTCTAATTCCTTAAATCAAGAGACACAGGAAAAAGGTAAGGAAATAATTGAGTTTAAGGACTAAATTGAATTTAAAAAAAAAGTGTGTAATATTGACTGGCTTGAGCATCGGAGATAATTTTATTTTGTACAAATAGAAGAAAAGGGGGCATTTATTGTCTCTAGAAATATTTAAAAAAGACCCTTTTGTAATAAACTTAATCTAAGTTAAACAAATCACGATACGACTCGCTTGCCGTGAGTTCAATCCCCACCCGTACCATGGTTCGTTTGTGATGAATATGGAGAATATATTTTTGCTAATTTTACTGCACAAAACCTTAAGACTCCCATAACAATCGGGGCCATTTACCGGATGCCTCATACAAACATCCCAAATTTTAACGATCAACTAAAAACGCTAATTACAAACAACCAAATGAACAAACACCACCTTATCTTAGATGGAGACTTCAACATCAACCTTGGCCAACCAGACGACCAGCCAGTAACTGATTTCATCAACAATATGAACAACACACTTCTCATACCAACAATAACCAAACCAACCAGGCTTACTGAGACGAGTGCAACCATAATCGACCATATATGGACCAATATCCTAGCCCCCCTTAAATCGGGGATAATAACAGACAGCACCACAGACCACTACCACACCTTCCTCTTAACAAACATTAGTAAACCGCCCCTAGAATACACCAAAGTTTCATTTAGACTCCATGACCAGGCATCAATAAATAACTTCACAGCAGAGCTAGAGACGGTTGACTGGGCTATAGAATTCTCAAATGCCAAGGGTATCGATGATTGGACAGACAACTTTCTTAATATATTACATAGACTATACAACAAACATTGTCCTAGAAAAATTAAACAGATTACGAATAAACGGCTAGGCTGCCCATGGCTTACTAAAATCCATTAACAAGAAACATCAATATGAGAAGCAATATAGACAGGGATTCATACATAAGGAGTTTATTAAACAATATTCATCAGTTCTCACCAAACTAATAAAAAAAGCCAAACAATTGTACTACTCCAGCAGATTCACTGAAACAAGAGGAGATATAAAAAAAGACCTGGAAAACACTCACAGATTATGGGCACCCACAAACTGAAAAAACTAGGGATATTGTCCTAACTAAACCAAACGAAACACCACTACAGCCTATTGATACAGTAAACAAGATAAATGACTTCTTCTCAACCATAGGATCAAATCTTGCCAGTAAAATCCCAGATACCAATGCCCGAGCAAGTGATTACCTAGATGGGAATTTCCCATCCTCCTTATATCTTGCACCTACTGAACCCACTGAAGTCACCATGATAATCAAGTCACTTAAAAATAAATCAGGGCATCTGTCTCAAGTTCCAGCCTTAATATACAAACGAGCCGCTCATGTTCTTTCATATCCTATTTCGTTACTTTTTAACAAATCATTAGAAACTAACACTTTCCCAACACTACTCAAAACAGCAAGGGTTACACCAATACACAAACGTAAACAACTATAGGCCTATATCAAATCTACCGTTGCTATCCAAAATCTTCGAGAAACTTGTGCACAAGAGATTATACTCGTTTATAACGACACAAAGCATACTCAACCCCTGCCAATTTGGCTTCAGGAAAAATAAAAGCACTAACGATGCAATAGTAAAAATGATAGACCTGCTTTACACAGCACTCGAAAATAAAGAATATCCATTAGTACTTTTTATTGACCTAAGGAAAGCTTTCGACACAGTAAACCCCGGCATCCTACTCCACAAACTTGACCACTATGGAATAAGAGGTCATGCACTAGCATACTTCAAATCCTACCTCACTTATAGGTATCAGTATGTCACTATTAAAGACACATCCTCCACGACACTACCACTAGACACCGGAGTACCACAGGGAAGTGTCGTTGGTCCCCTGCTCTTCCTCTTATACATCAATGATCTTCCCAATGTATCACAACACCTGAAACCAATACTCTTTGCTGACGACACGACTTGTGTCATCTCCCACCCAAACCTTGCCACGCTCAACACCATTGTTAACGACGAATTAATAAAAATATCAACATGGATGACAGCCAATAAACTTACACTCAACACTGATAAAACCTTCTATATTATGTTTGGCAACAGAACAGATGATCCGCAACTAAACATTAAGATCAACACTACACCTATTGCTAAACATAATGAGGGCAAGTTCCTGGGCCTTCACCTTGACAGCAGCCTGAAATTCAGCACCCATATCTAACACATAACAAAGAAAGTGTCCAAAACTGTGGGATCCTCTCTAAGATACGGTATTATGTACCACAATCAGGCCTACTTACACTATACTACTCGCTCATCTATCCCTACCTCACATATGCCATTTGTGCATGGGGATCAACAGCAATTACCCACCTAAAGCCAATAATAACCCAACAAAAAGCCGCAGTAAGAATTATCACGCAATCCAACGCTAGGCAGCACACCCCCCCACTCTTCAAAGACCTAAACCTACTCACTGTTCAGAACATCCATACTTATTACTCTGCTATCTACATTTATAGAACCATTAATTCCAACTTTAACCCTGAGCTAAAACACTTTCTAGACAGTTGTGACAGGACCCATAGACATAATACCAGACATAAACATATCTTTGACATTCCCCGTGTCCGACTAAATCTATACAAAAATTCAATGCTCATAAAAGGGCCTAAAATCTGGAACTCCCTGCCTGAAAACTCTAGAACTGCAGACACAACCTCCATTTTCAAAAGCACCGTTAAAAAACATCTTATCTCACTTACGCACCCAACCCAATTCTTAAATTCCAGTATCTCAATATTGTAAACCTAGTTAATCACTACAATTACCTAACCTTACTATCTCTATAATCATTGTGTCGCTATTGAGTAAGACCTATCATAAGACTGCCTGAAAAGCCTAGGCATACCTAGGCATATTATTGGCCATCTTGTAATATCTACTTCATAAAATGTATAATTATAAGTACACCCCACCTTGTATATTACTTGAAATAAAGAATTTGAATTTGAATTTGAATTACGATTTCGTGAGTCATGTTGACCTAAGTTAATTTGGCTTGGCTGGCAAAGCTCTCGCTTCACACGCTGAGGGTCCGGGTTTGATTCCCGGCAAGAGTGAAACATTAGGCGTGTTTCCTTACACCTGTTGTCCTGTTCACCTAACAAGTAGGTACCTGGGTGTTAGTGGACTGGTGTGGGTGGCATCCTGGGGGACAAGATTGAGGACGACAATGAAAATAACACAGACTGTCCTCGATGACACACTGACTTTCTTGGGTTATCCTGCGTGGCTAACCCTCCGGGGTTAAAAATCCCAACAAAATCTTTATCTTACCCAAAGTTAAGTTGGTATTATTGGAACTGTTTACATCTTTGGGTGGACGAGTCTCGTGCGCTGATTGGCTCCACCTATAATTTACCTCATACATTCTAACCTTCCACCGTGTCTTCCTTTGCAGATGACACCCGAATTTGCATGACAGTGTCATCCATTGATGACACTGCGAGACTCCAGGCGGACATCACCCAAATCTTTAAAACTGCCGCAGAAAACAATATGAAGTTCAATGACTAGAAATTTATATTACTATATGGAAAACGTGAGGAAATTGAAACTATATCGGATTTTAAAACAAATCCAAACCACACAATAGAGCGAAAAACTAATGTAAAAGACCTGGGAGTGATCATGTCAGAGAATCTCGCATTCAAAGACAACAACATTGTATCATTCGCATCTGATAGAAAAAATGACAGGATGGATAATGAGAACCTTTAAAACTAGTGATGCCAAGCGCATGATGACACTCTTCAGGTCACTTGTTCTATCTAGGCTGGAATATTGCTGCACACTAACTGCACCTTTCAAGGCAGGTGAAATTGCTGACCTAGAAAAGGAAAAGAGAACCTTCACAGCACACATAACTGCGACAAAACACCTCTAATATTGGGAACGCTTGAAGTTCTTCAACATGGGGAAGCCCGTCCAGGACGATGGAATATGACAGGGAAACCCGTCCAGGACGATGGAATATGACAGGAAACCCGTCCAGGACGATGGAATATGACAGGAAACCCATCCAGGACGATGGAATATGACAGGGAAACCCGTCCAGGACGATGGAATATGACAGGAAACCCGTCCAGGACGATGGAATATGACAGGGAAACCCGTCCAGGACGATGGAATATGACAGGAAAACCCGTCCAGGACGATGGAATATGACAAGGAAACCCGTCCAGGACGATGGAATATGACAGGAAACCCATCCAGGACGATGGAATATGACAGGGAAACATATCCAGGACGATGGAATATGACAGACAAACAAATCAAGGACGATGGAATATGACAAGGAAACAAATCCAGGACGATGGAATATGACAGAGAAACCCATCCAGGACGATGGAATATGACAGAGAAACCCATCCAGGACGATGGAATATGACAGGGAAACCCATCCAGGACGATGGAATATGACAGGGAAATCCGTCCAGGATGATGGAATATGACAGAGAAACCCATCCAGGACGATGGAATATGACAGGGAAACCCATCCAGGACGATGGAATATGACAGGGAAACCCATCCAGGACGATGGAATATGACAGAGAAACCCATCCAGGACGATGGAATATGACAGGAAACCCATCCAGGACGATGGAATATGACAGGGAAACCCATCCAGGACGATGGAATATGACAGGGAAACCCATCCAGGACGATGGAATATGACAGACAAACAAATCAAGGACGATGGAATATGACAAGGAAACAAATCAAGGACGATGGAATATGATAGGGAAACCCGTCCAGGACGATGGAATATGACAGGGAATCCCGTCTAGGGCGATGGAATATGACAGGGAAACCCGTCCATGACTATGGAATATGACAGGAAAACTTGTCCAGGACGATGGAATATGACAGAGAAACCCGACCAGGACTATGGAATATGACAGGAAAACCCGTCCAAGACGATGGAATATGACAGGGAAACCCGTCAAGGACAATGGAATATGAAGGGGAAACCTGCGCAGTACGATGGAAAATGAAAAAGGAACCCGTCCAGGGTGATGGAATATGACAGGAAAACACGTCCAGGGTCATGGAATATGACATGGAAACACGTCCAGGGTGATGGAATATGACAAAGAAACCTGTCCAGGATGATGGAATATGACAGGGAAACACGTCCAGGGTCATGGAATATGAGAGGGAAACCCGTCCAGGACGATGGAATATGACAGGGAAACCCGTCCAGG
>WNWK01028794.1:0-25016 GCA_009830355.1 Cherax destructor | reverse complement strand
AACTTCAGGAGGATTTAGACAAACTCAATTCCTGGTCAGAAAAGTGGCAGATGCATAAGAACATAAGAATGGAGGAACACTGCAGAAGGCCTACTGGCCCATACAAGGCAGGTCCTTATCAAAACCACCACTACCTAAGAATTTATTCCCGTACTCATGACACAAATCAAACCCAGCCCCCCCCACTCATATATTTGTCCAATCTCTTTTAAAGCCACCCAAGGTCCTAGCCTCTATCACAGTACTTGGAAGATTGTTCCACGCATCTACAACTCTGTTCGAAAACCATACTTGCCTATGAACCGTTATTTCTGGTTCTTACTTGGTTCGATATCCTCAGAATTTTATTAATATCTCCTTTGTTTATGCCCATCATCCACTTGTACACCTCATGATATCCCCCTCATTCTACGTCTCTCCAGAGTGGAATTCAACGCTCTAAGTTCAATGTAGATAAATGCAAGGTTCTGAAGCTCGGGAGTGTCCATAACCCAAGCGCTTATAAGTTAAATAACATAGAACTTATCCATACAGATTGCAAAAGGACTTGGGGGGTTATGGTAAGCAGCAACCTTAAACCAAGACAACAATAAGACGTAATAAGGCTAACAGATTACTAGGATTTATATCAAGAAGTGTAAGCAACAGAAGTCCAGGGTTATATTACAGCTTTATACATCGTTAGTAAGGCCTCACCTAGATTACGCAGCTCAGTTCTGGTCTCCATATTACAGAATAGATATTAATTCGTTAGAAAACATTCAGCGTATAATGACTAAATTAATACATAGCATTAGAAATCTTCCGTATGAAGAAAGATTGAAGACCCTTAAATTACATTCACTTGTAAGACGAAGAATGGGGAGACATGATCGAGGTATACAAGTGGAAAATGGGTATTAACAAAGGGGATATATATAAGGTCTTGAGGATATCTCTCCAAGAGAGAACCCGTAATAATGGATTCAAATTAGATAAGTTTAGATTTAGAAAGGAAATAGGAAAGTATTGGTTTGGAAATAGGGCAGTTGATGAGTGGAACAGTCTGCCTAGTAGGGTTATTGAAGCTAGGACCTTGGGTAGTTTCAAATTTATGTTGGATAAATTCATGAGTGAGAGGGGTTGGATTTGAGTGGAACTTGCACATGAGTAAATAGAATTACCAAAGCTTATTGCTTGGGTAGCATTGAAAATTGGGTTGAGCAAATATTCTGTTAGTGGGATGGATTGTGAAGGACTTGCCTAGTATGGGCCAACAGGCCTGCTGCAGTGTTCCTCCTTTTTTATGTTCTTAATTCGAAGAGTAAGTCCGTAAACTTGAATAAATAAGAAATCATTTTAGTTAGCACTGTCAGGACTCCACAGAAACAAAACTGTAACAAAAATACTCTATTAGACGTTAATAATAAGAGGCTGGACCGAGGTGTTTACCTAAGGCAAGACAGGAGGAAATCCTTGCTGCACCCACCAACTTTCACCCACTCACCTGCTTTGAGGTGACACTGTGTGTGTGAGCACCTCGCCTGGCCGAAACTAACTGGGTGGCATGGACCACCACCCACGTTCTTTATAACGTTGCATCAAGCCTGGATGTTGCACCTTATGTCACTCATTGCAACTCCCCCCTACAGTGCCACCCACCTACAGTGCCATCCACCTACAGTGCCACCCCACCTACAGTGCCATCCCACCTACAATGCCACCCACACCTACAGTGCCATCCAACCTACAATGCCACCCACACCTACAGTGCCATCCCACCTACAGTGCCACCCACACCTACAATGCAACCCCACCTACAGTGCTACCCACCTACAGTGCCACCCCCACATACAGTGCCATCCCCCCTACTGGGCCATCCCCCCAACAGTGCCATCCACCTACAGTGCCATCCACCTACAGTCATCCACAGTGCCATCCACCTACAGTGCCATCCACCTACAGTGCCATCCACCTACAGTGCCATCCCGCCTACAGTGCCCCACTTTCAGTGCAATCCCACCTACAGTGCCACCCACTTACAGTGCCATCCCACCTTCAGTGCCACCCCACCTACAGTGCCATCCCACATACAGTGCCACCCCTTTCTACAGTGCCATCCATTTACAGTGCCGCCCCACGATCAGTGCCATCCCACCTACAGTGCCATCCCACCTACAGTGCCATCCTTCTACAGTGCCATCCATCTACAGTGAACCCCACCATCAGTGCCATCCACCTACAGTGCCACCCACACCTACAGTGCCATCCACCTACAGTGCCACCCCCACCTACAGTGCCACCCTAACTACAGTAACACCCCACCTACAATGCAACCCCACATACAGTGCCATCCACCTACAGTGCCACCCCACCTACAGTGCCATCATCACCTACAGTGCCACCCCACCTACAGAGTCATCCCACCTACAGACTCACCCCACTTACAGTGCCACCCCACCCACAGTGCCACCCCAACCTACAGTGCCACCCCACCTACAGTACTACCCCCACCAACAGAGCCCCCACCTGCAGTGTCACCCCACCTACAGTGTTATCCCACCTGCAGTGCCACTCCCACCTACAATGCCACCCAACCTGCAGTGCCACCTCACCTACAGTGCCCCTCCCACCTGCAGTGCCACCCCACCTACAGTGCCACCCACACATACAGTACCACTCCCACCTACATTTCCACCACACCTTCAGAGCCACCCCACCTACAGTGCCAACCCCATCTGCAGTGCCACCCCACATACTGTGCCACCCCACCTACAGAGTCATCCCACCTGCAGTGTAACCCCCACATACAGTGCCACCCCACCTACAGAGTCACCCCTTCAATAGTGCCACCCCACCTACATTTCCACCCCATCTACAGTGCCACCCCATCTACAGTGCCACCCCCAACTACAGTGCCACCCCCACCTACAGTGCCACCCCAACTACAGTGCCACTCCCACCTACAGTGCCACTCCTACCTACAGTGCCACCTCCCGGGGGATGAAATGGGAGTAGTAATTTGTTTGCTGCCTCCCGCTAACTGCATGTACGCGTGCAACGACCTACCATCTGGCTGCTTTCACGCAACTTCCTACCACGTGGGTGATTGTCTGCAACTTCCTACCACGTGGGTGATTGTCTGCAACTTCCTACCACGTGGGTGATTGCCTGCAACTTCCTACCACGTGGGTGATTGCCTGCAACTTCCTACCACGTGGGTGATTGCATGCAACTTCCTACCACGTGGGTGATTGCCTGCAACTTCCTACCACGTGGGTGATTGCATGCAACTTCCTACCACGTGGGTGCTTGCATGCAACTTCCTACCACGTGGGTGCTTGCATGCAACTTCCCACCACTTTGTTTCCTGCATGCAACTTTCTACCACCTGGTTGCTTGCAGTCAACTACCTAACACCTGGTTGCTTGCAGTCAACTACGTAAAACCTGGTTGCTTGCAGTCAACTACCTAACACCTAATTGCTTGCAGCCAACTACCTAACACCTGGTTGCTTGCAGTCAACTACGTAACACCTGGTTGCTTGCAGTCAACTACCTAACACCTGGTTGCTTGCAGCCAACTACCTAACACCTGGTTGCTTGCAGTCAACTACCTTACACCTGGTTGCTTGCAGTCAACTACCTAACACCTGGTTGCTTGCAGGCAACTACGTAACACCTGGTTGCTTTCAGCCAACTACCTAACACCTGGTTGCTTGCAGTCAACTACCTTACACCTGGTTGCTTGCAGTCAACTACCTAACACCTGGTTGCTTGCAGTCAACTATCTAACACCTGGTTGCTTGCAGTCAACTACGTAACACCTGGTTGCTTGCAGTCAACTACGTAACACCTAGTTGCTTGCAGCCAACTACCTAACACCTGGTTGCTTGCAGTCAACTACGTAACACCTGGTTGCTTGCAGGCAACTACCTAACACCTGGTTGCTTGCAGTCAACTACGTAACACCTGGTTGCTTGCAGTCAACTACCTAACACCTGGTTGCTTGCAGTCAACTACGTAACACCTGGTTGCTTGCAGGCAACTACCTAACACCTGGTTGCTTGCAGTCAACTAAGTAACACCTGGTTGCTTGCAGTCAACTACCTAACACATGGTTGCTTGCAGTCAACTAAGTAACACCTGGTTGCTTGCAGTCAACTACGTAACACATGGTTGCTTGCAGTCAACTACGTAACACATGGTTGCTTGCAGTCAACTACCTGTATTACATCATCCACTACATATACTACATCATACACTACATGTATTACATCATCCACTACATATACTACATTATCCACTACATGTACTACTTCATCAACTACATGTACTACATCATTCACTTCATGTACTTCATCCATTACATGTACTACATCACCCACTACATGTACTTCATCATCCAGTACATGGAGTACATCTTTCACTACATGTACTACATCATACACTAAATGTACTACATCGACTACATGTACTACATCATCCACTACATGTACTACATCTTCCACTACATATACTACATCATCCACTACATATACTACATCTTCCACTACATGTACTGCAACATTCCACTACACGAACTACATCATCCACTACATGTACTACATCATCCACTACATGTACTACATCTTCCACTACATGTACTGCAACATTCCACTACATGTATTACATCATCCACTACATGTTCTACATCTTCAACATGTACTACATATTTCAATTCATGTACTACATCATCCACTATATGTTCTACATCATCCACAACATGTACTACATCTTACACTGCATGTACTACATCTTACACAACATGTACTTCATCCACTACGTGTACTACATCATCAAATACATGTACTACATCATCCAGTACTTGCACTACATCATCCACTACATGTACTACATCATCCACTACATGTACTACATCTTCCACTACATGTACATCATCCACTACATGTACTACATCTTCCACTACATGTACATCATCCACTACATGTACTACATCTTCCACTACAAGTACTAAATCGTCCACTACATATACTACATCAATCACTATATGGACTACATCTTCCACTACATGTACTACATCGTCCACTACATGTACTACATCAATAACTACATGTATTACATCTTACACTGCATGTACTACATCCACTACGTGTACTACATCCAATACATGTACTACATCATCCACTACAAGTACTGTATAATCCACTACATTTACTACATCTTCCACTACATGTACATCATCAACTACATGTACTACATCTTCCACTACATGTACTACATCGTCCACTACATGTACTACATCAATCACTATATGGACTACATCTTCCACTACATGTACTACATCGTTCACTACATGTACTACATCAATCACAACATGTATTACATCTTTCACTGCATGTACTACATCCACTACGTGTACTACATCCAATACATGTACTTCATCATCCAGTACATGTAGTACATCATCCACTACATGTACTAAATATTCCACTCCATGTTCTACATCATCCACTACATATACTACATCATCCTCTGCATGTACTACATCTTCCACTACATGTACTACATCATCCATTACATGTACTACATCATCCACTACAAGTACTACATCATCCACTACATGTACCTAATCGTCCACTGCAAGTACTACTTCTCCCACAACATGTACTACATCACCTACTACATGTACTACATCCAGTACATGTACTACTGTCGTGTGGGTCTTGCGAGAGATATATAGGTTGTCAAAGACACTCCTTGTAGGATGGTTACGATATATTTACAGTACGTCAGGAGAGAGCCCAGCCACCGTCTGTCCAGCTCGTAGGTCTATCGCTTGTGAGCGGGTACGCCTATGCGAGGCTATGCACATGCGCTGAGCCTCTGACGTCAGCGGGTATCGTGACGTCACACGCAAAGGGATCAGCTGTATAGCTAGGATGAACGCTGATACACTACACAAGTGTATATATAATACTGACACGACAGCTCGGCCATGTTATCGTATGACGTCTCGGCATACTATACAACTCTATAGGCTGAACAGACAGGTGGTACTGGGTGAATCTATACAATAGCAAACACATTATAACTTTGAACTAATCAAGATTAATCTTACTCTCGCACTTCTTGAGTTAATGGTACTTAAGAGAATTATAAAAGGATCTAGATATAATGGATTATATATATTACAATTACAATTTGCAAATTTGATCGATCAATCGATGTGTATTCATGCACTCTACGGCTTCTGAGGAAGAATAAATATTTACAGGGAAGAAGTTTTAGCAGAAAAGAGAGACTCGGTATTACGATTCAGGCCAGTTGATTGCTTTTGTATTAGTGCTTATCGTAATAATCAGGAATGGATATAATGCACACAATACTTTACCAGGATTTTATTTGTCCAATACTAAGTGTAACATTACTTAGTAAAATAAATTAATATTTAAACACCTTCCAGTTAGTTTCACTAATATAATATATATCTTATGCCTTACTTTAGTTCTTAATATAGTTGTAACTAAATAACACTCTTCACTAAATTAATATACACTGGTTCGTTCCGGGTGGAGCTAGAGACCAATTTCAGAGTCTCTTAATGTCGTAACACACGTAGACTTGCTCAGGGTGGAACTAGAGACCAATTTCAGAGTCTCTTAATGTCGTAGCACACGTAGACTTGCTCATGGTGGAGCTAGAGACCAATTTCAGAGTCTCTAATGTCGTAGCACACGTAGACTTGCTCAGGGTACGCGCCCGGTGGCCTAGTGGTAAAAGCTCTCGCTTCACGCACGGAGGGCCCGGGTTCTATTCCCGACGGGGCGGAAACATTTCGAAGTGTTTCCTTACACACACACACACACTCACACATATACATACAACAGGCCTAGTGTCAAATCGACATGTGCCTAGGACAAAATGGTAACTAGGGTGGAGCTAGAGACCAATATAAGAGTCTCTAATGTCGTAGCACACGTAGACTTGCTCAGGGTGGAGCTAGAGACCAATTCCTCGGGAAATGCAAGAAGAGTTAATCCAGGAGACGAGATGGTGTACTTCCACAAGGTAAGGGAAGTTTGTTCTCCATCAGAGAGCAAGTGAAGACTGCCTTGGGTCAGGCTGGTGGCCACAACCTTAGGTATGGTGACGTGGCTTCAAGGCGGGAATACCTGACGTTTCATAACGACCGGATAGCTAGTTAGCTACCGTCATATATCATCCTACCTATTTACACAACTAAGTATACAAGTTTATAAAGTAAGATATTTTTAGTTTAGCTATTACTGAAAATATCTCCAATATAAACTTATATGATAATAGATATACATGAAATATAAAATTCTTATTGCGTATACTTCAAGATACGCAACACCCCCTTCACACGACAATACGTCGCACCAAACAAAAAAATTTAGCTTTTAACTCTTCATTCTCACGAATCACTTGGTTTTTACTATAGTGTTTCTCGCCAGTAGACAGCCATTGCATCAGCAGCGTGATTTCTGTTCTTCAGGCAACAGGTTGAGACGCAATGGATGCAACAGCGGGAGATGTCTGTCGCTGAATCCGCAACGGGAGGCTCAGGTCCAGACGAATAGTGAGTTTTGTGAAGAGTCTGGAAGCCAGGTATACAGTTTCCAGGAGCAGGGGAAGCCGATACTTAACTGTAACAGTATATAAAACAAGTATTAAACAAAATGCAAATTTAAATTTAATTATTGGTACATGAATACTTATAATTTATAGAACTTAAGGGCGAGACAAAGTGTCTGCAATTATATTATGTTGGCCCTTAATGTGGAGGATACTTATAGAATAGGGTTGGATCCTGAGAGCCCACCTCAGGATCCTAGCATTTCTTGACTTCATTGTGTTAATATATGTAAGAGGGTTATGATCAGAAAAAAACTTTAATTTTATGCATAGAAGTTCCTAAATATATATCAAAGTTCTCTAAAGAGATAACTAGGGCCAAAGCCTCTTTCTCAACAGTTGAATAACTTTTTTGATGTGACTTAAGTTTGGAAGAATAATAACAAATTGGATGTAAAACGTCGGTAGAAGGCGATTTCTGAAGCAAAACAGCACCTACCGCGTAGGCACTGGCATCTATGTGTAACAAAAAAGGCTGAGCAAAATCTGGACTACGAAGAACGGGGGCAGACGAAAGCAAACGCTTCAACCTTACGAAAGCTTGATCACAATCCCTAGTCCAGTTAAATTTTACTTTGGTACTGGTGAGTTCTGAAAGGGGGGCGGCTAATTGGGAGAAATTAGGACAAAATCGTCTGTAATAACTGGCCATGCCCAGGAATCTTTGCACCCCTTTTCTATCTAAGGGCACGGGAAAATTGGATATGGCCTTTATCTTAAGATCCAGCGGAGCTACTTCCCCTTGACCTATACAGAAACCCAAATATTTTATCTTAGCTTGGCCAAATTGACATTTGGCCAAATTCACTGTGAAATTATAAAACCTCAATTTTTCAAACAAAGCCAGTAGACGAGACAGATGTTGTTTCCAATCATCTGCAAATACAACTAAATCGTCCAAATAAGCCTCTACTCCCGGTAAGTCGTTAGTGAGTTCATTCATAAGGCGTTGAAACGTGGAGGCCGCGTTACATAACCCGAAGGGAGTAACTAAATAGTTAAATAGACCATCTTGTACCGTAAAAGCAGAAATTTCCTGAGCTCGTTTTGAAAGAGGAACTTGATAATAGCCTCTTAGCAAGTCTAAACGGCTCACGTATTTAGCGCCAGAGACTTTGTCAATAAGATCGTCAATACGTGGCAAGGGAAATCCGTCTGGTACCGTGACTGAATTGACTTTTCGATAATCAGTGCACATACGGTAGCTTCCATCTGGCTTCGGCACCAAAATACATGGGGAAGCCCATGGGCTTTTGCTGCGTTGGACAAGTCCGTTGGACAATAGGAAGGATACTTCTTCCTTTAAAGCGGCATGTTTCAGAGGGCTCATGCGATAAGGTGCCTGTTTAATCGGAGAGGCACTCTGAACATCTACGTCGTGAATACCCAGCGTGCAGCGTTTGGGAACATCACTGAACAAATCGGGAAATCTTAATATCATCTCTTTAATATCTTTCGCTTTTTCAGTTTCAAGGTCTGCAAGAAAATTATCTAAAGTTCGTAGGGTTTCTGAATTTTCTAGACGGACTTCTATCCCTCTTGAAACATCCGGTAAATGAGGATGTTTGTCCTTTGGTATAGAGAGGACGGGAGCAGTAGGAAGACCAGGGTAATACGTTTTTAGCTGATTTACGTGATATACATGTTCTGATTTTCGTTTTCCTGGTGTTCGTATTAGATAATTTACATCACTGAGCCTCTTTACTACTACTAAAGGGCCTTCATATTTGGGTAGTAATGAGTGCCCTGGCACTAATTTTTGAGCGAGCACCATCTCTCCAGCTTGAAAAGAGCGAGACTTTGCACGTTTATCATAGAGTAATTTCATTTTAGCCTGGGCTTCGGCTAAGTTCTTTGATGCTAAGTTCCTTGCGAGGGATAAATGTTTCTGCGTAGATGAAGGAGATATGCATAGGGAAGGCTCAGATTTCCCTGTCCAGGCTTCTTTTAATACTGCGAGGGGACCCCGCACTTGATGACCATAAATTAAATCGAAAGGACTAAAGCCCAGACTTTCTTGCTCGCTCTCTCTGACTGCAAAAAGAAGACAAGGTATCCCTTCGTCCCAATCTTTAGCGAATTGCTGGCAGTATGTACGCATCATGGATTTTAAGGTTTGGTGGAACCTTTCAAGAGCACCCTGCGTCTGAGGTCGATAACTAGTGGAAAGTATTGACTTAATTCCGAGACGAGATAGAGCTTCTCTGAAGATTTTGGACGTAAAATTAGTCCCTTGATCAGATTGTATTTCTCGTGGTAATCCCACGTGCGAAAAGTATTTCATTAAGGAGCGGACTATGGCACGGGCGTTAATTTTTTTCATTGGCACCGCTTCCGGGTACCTCGTTGCTGAGTCCATTATGGTAAATAAATATTGATTGCCGGACTTAGTTCTGGGAAGAGGTCCGACGCAATCTATTATTAGGCGGGAAAATGGTTCACCGTCTGTAGTGATGGGTATTAGAGGAGCTGGAAGAGGATTATGGGCAGGTTTACCTGCTATCTGACAGGCTTGACAGCTCGAATATGTTTTACCACTGTTTCTTTCATGTTGGGCCAAGAGAAATGTCTCACTATCTTTCCCAATGTCTTTTTAATTCCTAAGTGACCTCCCATAGGACTATTGTGAGCAAAATTAATCGTATACTCACGGAAGGAGACTGGCAAGACTACCAGATACTTTATGGTGTTGGAAGTGGTACCTGGCGACAAAGGACAAGTTCTTTTCTCCATTAGAATGCCATTACTATAGTAATAGCAATCCTTAAGGTTCTTTGCTTCCTTTTCAGTGACCGCTATTTCTTTTAGTTTGTCCAAAGAGTGGTCGGCGAATTGATCTTTGATCAAGTCGTCTGATGTTAACATCTTAATATCGAGCGAGGTCTGACTGATCCACCGTAGATTGTTTGGTGGAGAGAGCTCCTGGGTGACATGAGTCACTGAACAATATGTCCAGTCCTAAATCCTTCGTGTGTTCTAACTCCTCATTTAACGAAGATTTTTGCTGAAGCTTAGCCATGGCTCTCGTTATTATAGCAAGGGGATATAACGACTGTTCTCCCCTACAAGCTTCTATTGCATAATTTTCGTTAGTTTCATTTTCCATCACAATCGGTTCTTTACTGATCCCAACATTCGTTAGGTCATTCCCAATTAACAAATCAACCGATCGGATGGGAAAAGCTCCACTGGATATACCCACAGAAGCATATTCTCTGTAATTACTCAGCTCTAGATATACTCGGTGGAGGGGTACTTTGGAGACAGCTCCACCGTAGGCCTCCAACAGTACGTCCATCTTAGTGTAAGTTTTATCAGACAATGGAAGCACAACTTCCCTCAATAATGTTAAGTAACTTCCTGTATCTCGGAATGTATTGATTTCCTTCAATTGAGAATCGTTAAGCACTGTCTTACCTCTGGTTAAGCACTGTCTTACCTCTGGTTAAGCACTGTCTTACCTCTGGTTAAGCACTGTCTTACCTCTGGTTAAGCACTGTCTTACCTCTGGTTAAGCACTGTCTTACCTCTGGTTAAGCACTGTCTTACCTCTGGTTAAGCACTGTCTTACCTCTGGTTAAGCACTGTCTTACCTCTGGTTAAGCACTGTCTTACCTCTGGTTAAGCACTGTCTTACCTCTGGTTAAGCACTGTCTTACCTCTGGTTAAGCACTGTCTTACCTCTGGTTAAGCACTGTCTTACCTCTGGTTAAGCACTGTCTTACCTCTGGTTAAGCACTGTCTTACCTCTGGTTAAGCACTGTCTTACCTCTGGTTAAGCACTGTCTTACCTCTGGTTAAGCACTGTCGTACCTCTGGTTAAGCACTGTCGTACCTCTGGTTAAGCACTGTCTTACCTCTGGTTAAGCACTGTCTTACCTCTGGTTAAGCACTGTCTTACCTCTGGTTAAGCACTGTCTTACCTCTGGTTAAGCACTGTCTTACCTCTGGTTAAGCACTGTCTTACCTCTGGTTAAGCACTGTCTTACCTCTGGTTAAGCACTGTCTTACCTCTGGTTAAGCACTGTCTTACCTCTGGTTAAGCACTGTCTTACCTCTGGTTAAGCACTGTCTTACCTCTGGTTAAGCACTGTCTTACCTCTGGTTAAGCACTGTCTTACCTCTGGTTAAGCACTGTCTTACCTCTGGTTAAGCACTGTCTTACCTCTGGTTAAGCACTTCTTACCTCTGGTTAAGCCTGTCTTACCTCTGGTTAAGCACTGTCTTACCTCTGGTTAAGCACTGTCTTACCTCTGGTTAAGCACTGTCTTACCTCTGGTTAAGCACTGTCTTACCTCTGGTTAAGCACTGGTCTTACCTCTGGTTAAGCACTGTCTTACCTCTGGTTAAGCACTGTCTTACCTCTGGTTAAGCACTGTCTTACCTCTGGTTAAGCACTGTCTTACCTCTGGTTAAGCACTGTCTTACCTCTGGTTAAGCACTGTCTTACCTCTGGTTAAGCACTGTCTTACCTCTGGTTAAGCACTGTCTTACCTCTGGTTAAGCACTGTCACCCTTTTCACCTCTCTGGTTAAGCACTGTCTTACCTCTGGTTAAGCACTGTCTTACCTCTGGTTAAGCACTGTCTTACCTCTGGTTAAGCACTGTCTTACCTCTGGTTAAGCACTGTCTTACCTCTGGTTAAGCACTGTCTTACCTCTGGTTAAGCACTGTCTTACCTCTGGTTAAGCACTGTCTTACCTCTGGTTAAGCACTGTCTTACCTCTGGTTAAGCACTGTCTTACCTCTGGTTAAGCACTGTCTTACCTCTGGTTAAGCACTGTCTTACCTCTGGTTAAGCACTGTCTTACCTCTGGTTAAGCACTGTCTTACCTCTGGTTAAGCACTGTCTTACCTCTGGTTAAGCACTGTCTTACCTCTGGTTAAGCACTGTCTTACCTCTGGTTAAGCACTGTCTTACCTCTGGTTAAGCACTGTCTTACCTCTGGTTAAGCACTGTCTTACCTCTGGTTAAGCACTGTCTTACCTCTGGTTAAGCACTGTCTTACCTCTGGTTAAGCACTGTCTTACCTCTGGTTAAGCACTGTCTTACCTCTGGTTAAGCACTGTCTTACCTCTGGTTAAGCACTGTCTTACCTCTGGTTAAGCACTGTCTTACCTCTGGTTAAGCACTGTCTTACCTCTGGTTAAGCACTGTCTTACCTCTGGTTAAGCACTGTCTTACCTCTGGTTAAGCACTGTCTTACCTCTGGTTAAGCATGTCTTTCGGTTAAGCACTGTCTTACCTCTGGTTAAGCACTGTCTTACCTCTGGTTAAGCACTGTCTTACCTCTGGTTAAGCACTGTCTTACCTCTGGTTAAGCACTGTCTTACCTCTGGTTAAGCACTGTCTTACCTCTGGTTAAGCACTGTCTTACCTCTGGTTAAGCACTGTCTTACCTCTGGTTAAGCACTGTCTTACCTCTGGTTAAGCACTGTCTTACCTCTGGTTAAGCACTGTCTTACCTCTGGTTAAGCACTGTCTTACCTCTGGTTAAGCACTGTCTTACCTCTGGTTAAGCACTGTCTTACCTCTGGTTAAGCACTGTCTTACCTCTGGTTAAGCACTGTCTTACCTCTGGTTAAGCACTGTCTTACCTCTGGTTAAGCACTGTCTTACCTCTGGTTAAGCACTGTCTTACCTCTGGTTAAGCACTGTCTTACCTCTGGTTAAGCACTGTCTTACCTCTGGTTAAGCACTGTCTTACCTCTGGTTAAGCACTGTCTTACCTCTGGTTAAGCACTGTCTTACCTCTGGTTAAGCACTGTCTTACCTCTGGTTAAGCACTGTCTTACCTCTGGTTAAGCACTGTCTTACCTCTGGTTAAGCACTGTCTTACCTCTGGTTAAGCACTGTCTTACCTCTGGTTAAGCACTGTCTTACCTCTGGTTAAGCACTGTCTTACCTCTGGTTAAGCACTGTCTTACCTCTGGTTAAGCACTGTCTTACCTCTGGTTAAGCACTGTCTTACCTCTGGTTAAGCACTGTCTTACCACTGGTTAAGCACTGTCTTACCTCTGGTTAAGCACTGTCTTACCTCTGGTTAAGCACTGTCTTACCTCTGGTTAAGCACTATCTTACCTCTGGTTAAGCACTGTCTTACCTCTGGTTAAGCACTGTCTTACCTCTGGAAAAATATGGGCTCATGGTAGCAGGAATTTTCTTTCCGGACATGTTTGTTGATGTTGGTCATCTAGAGAAAGAATTTTTTCCATATTCTGGTATTAGATTTGTTTTTGACTCTCTATATTCTTGTGACTTTGAAGATACTATCTGCGTGGGGAGGCCAACCGCACTTTTTTTGTTCATGTCACTTTCTAGTCTATAACAGTACTTTCTTAAATGTCCTTCTTTCCGGCAGTAAGTGCAGAAGGATTTCTTCTTTCCTTTTTCTGATTCCCGATGTATCAGAGAGACAGAGTTGTTAACATTGTTCTGGGAAGGGAACGAGAAGCAGCATAGGCGAGTCTGCACGATATCCTCTCATCGCTCTAGGCTGGCGGTCTTTATTAACAGACCTCACTTCCCTCTCCTTTACCGTTTTATTAAGAACAAGTTGATTAGAAATTTGGTAGTGATCTACCAGGGCGGCTGTTTCCAGAACATCAGATGTCTGATGGTCTATTAAGTATTTTTGCAGATCTACTGACATTGCAGCAAAAAAGTCTTCATGTAATATCAGTTGAGTTAAGCTGCCTACAGAGTCACAATTTGAAGATCTTTTGGCGAGCAAAGTCTACACATGTGTGGCCAGGCTG
Organism: Cherax destructor; assembly: GCA_009830355.1. Lineage (NCBI taxonomy): Eukaryota > Metazoa > Arthropoda > Malacostraca > Decapoda > Parastacidae > Cherax > Cherax destructor. The sequence goes on along the minus strand of WNWK01028794.1, from coordinate 10,620 downwards.
TCGTTGTAACGAGCGAAAAGCACGTTGATAACTTATGGGGAGCATGTCGTAGGATTCTAAAATAACTTTCTTAACGGCATCATAATCAATATATTTCTCATAAGGGAGGGAAGCAACACATTTCTGAGCTTTACCTGATAGAACGGTGTGTAGTAGCGCGGCCCAGTTTTCTCGAGGCCAATGCATGGCTCGAGCCTGATTCTCGAAAACTTCAAAGTATGTTTCTAAATCAGTATCGAAAAACTTAGGGACCAAAGAAACGGCCCTATGTATGTCAAAGGTATTTTCTGTTGGGACACTGGGCTTCGGATCCTCTTTCATTTTTCGACGTTGTTCAAAAAGAATAGTTTCTCTTTCCAACTGCTCATTATTTAACTTTCGCTGTGCCTCTATCTGAGCAGTTTGCAGCCGAATGAGGCGTTCCATTCTATCAAATTGCACTTGAGATATTGGCGCTGAAAGCCCAGGCGGAGTTGGAACGTTAAACCCTTTATCAAGGCGTTCCTTTGGGCGAACGCTCTGAGTAGCCGTTCCTAAGGACTCTAAATCCGGAAGAGGATCACTATGTTCCGACATCCCAGCGCTGTACACCGGGAGGGCCATAGCTCCAAGTATGTCTTGCGAGCTTGGCCCTGTCTGACTAGAAGGGAATGATGATCTGCCCTTCTCAGGCTCCTGATTTCCTGCTTCAACCGAGTTTTCCAAATCATATATTAAAGACCTATTGTCCAATTGTGAAATTAGACTTTCCAAGTCTGAAACATCAAGGGCCTCTGCTTGATGTGGAAACTGAATGTTTCTTATTATTGACCGGACAGTCTCAGCTGTGTACCGATTATTGTAGGGTATCCCAAGGTGCCTTGCTATACGCCAGCAAGTTTGTAGCCTTAATGTTTCTAACTTGGACAAAGTTAGAGTCTCTATTAACTGCTCTATCTGTATGTCCATATTGATTGCTCTCAGGCGATGGGATAGAAACTACCTCCACCTCCTTGGATCAAGAGCATCCAGGACAGGCCCCCATTTATTACGATTCAGGCCAGTTGATTGCTTTTGTATTAGTGCTTCTCGTAATAATCAGGAATGGATATAATGCACACAATACTTTACCAGGATTTTATTTGTCCAATACTAAGTGTAACATTACTTAGTAAAATAAATTAATATTTAAACACCTTCCAGTTAGTTTCACTAATATAATATATATCTTATGCCTTACTTTAGTTCTTAATATAGTTGTAACTAAATAACACTCTTCACTAAATTAATATACACTGGTTCGTTCCGGGTGGAGCTAGAGACCAATTTCAGAGTCTCTTAATGTCGTAACACACGTAGACTTGCTCAGGGTGGAACTAGAGACCAATTTCAGAGTCTCTTAATGTCGTAGCACACGTAGTCTTGCTCATGGTGGAGCTAGAGACCAATTTCAGAGTCTCTAATGTCGTAGCACACGTAGACTTGCTCAGGGTGGAGCTAGAGACCAATATCAGAGTCTCTAATGTCGTAGCACACGTAGACTTGCTCAGGGTGGAGCTAGAGACCAATTCCTCGGGAAATGCAAGAAGAGTTAATCCAGGAGACGAGATGGTGTACTTCCACAAGGTAAGGGAAGTTTGTTCTCCATCAGAGAGCAAGTGAAGACTGCCTTGGGTCAGGCCAGTGGCCACAACCTTAGGTATGCTGACGTGGCTTCAAGGCGGGAATACCTGACGTTTCATAACGACCGGATAGCTAGTTAGCTACCGTCATATATCATCCTACCTATTTACACAACTAAGTATACAAGTTTATAAAGTAAGATATTTTTAGTTTAGCTATTACTGAAAATATCTCCAATATAAACTTATATGATAATAGATATACATGAAATATAAAATTCTTATTGCGTATTCTTCAAGATACGCAACACTCGGCTAGCACGGTCAACTGTTAAAACTCAGAACTCGGAGAGAACTTGAACACACAAAAATCTTACTAGATACTAGAAATCTGATAACAAAACACACAGTCAATAATATCAGTTCTAGTCTGGATTTTCTAATTTCTATCTTTAGCTCACAACTTATGATCACTTTCCTACTGAGGGCATGAACAAACTCAGTTTTGATTAACTTATAATCACTTTCCTACTGAAGGAATGAACAGGCTCGGTGGAGTGGATGGATCTCTCCCCGGTTGAAATAGTTAGCTCAATGACACAAAGTATGAGCAAAGGAGAACGGTTCTCACTATCTCTTACTGCAGGTAAGAATTACTCGACACACGACACTTTACTCTGCAAAGGCTTACTGTCAACTGGAAGGATCACTATCTGGAACACAAGGGACAACAACTGGCACTCTAGTGAATACACTAGCATCAGAAACGGCTTTCTGCAATTGCTTTTGCATCAGCGAGAGATGCTATAACTCATTCAAATAGTCTTTCTTCAACAAAGCGTCCCCTGGAGAGGAACTACTACTTGAACTAGCAACATTGCAAGGATAGACTCAGTACTCAAGGCGGTCCGGGATACCTCCGGCACCCTAGGCATCTGAACGCTATCTTGCATGCAAGATATTGTAGGGACTGAGTTCCAGACAGGAGTGACAGTACTATTACTAGTGCCTTGACTGCTCGGCTACGTTAATAAGTAAAACACATATTATCTACAAGAACTAATCTGAACTTCACATTCCGCATCACTCTGGCAAATCTCCAATACAAGCTGGGAGAACAAACACATTGCTCAAAAGCTAGAGACTGTCTTTCGATCATTAAGGGACTATGAGGACTGTTTACTGACTCATTATGATTATAGCTCTGCATAGCAGTACACACAGTATTATCGCACGCATTTACTTGAGCTTCATTGCCTTGACTGGCAGCAAACACATTACTACTTGACTTTACTTGAGACATGACTTCAAGCAATGAACGAGAATTGAAATGAAGCAAAATTAACGCAACTATATGGCACAATATTGCTTAACTGGAAGGAATTATTAACTATGCTGCATAAGTAACACGGATAATCACACAATAACACTAAAGAAAAGATAACTCACTGGAAATTCACTTGGCAAGAAAATTCAACACACTAAAATGAAACAATCTAGCTTTACTTGAAATAAAAGCAAAATGAGTTTTCTTTTCTTGTAAATATCAACAAAATTACAACACAATAAAAAAAATTAAATGCACAACTAATTAAAAGAATTCAATAATGGTTATGGCAATAGCAACAATCTGATAAAACAATTCAATAGAATTATTCACTGGCAAAAATTTAAAGTAACTTTACTGCTTGAATCACTTAGAAAGTTCACTGGAATATTACTTATTACTCTTAGGAAATGACAAGTTACTTGAGCAAATTAAACAATAAAATTGATGAAACAAAAATTGAATACTTGGGAATTTAATTTACACAAAATCAATTTCAGGAATGACTGATTGATAAAAATCACACTGGGGTAAATTATTTGCACACAACACAAAGATATTAGAAATAAAATAGTTTGAACACTCTTACTCTTAATTGCAAGCAAAGCAAGGTAACTCAATAAAACAATTACTAAAACAATTTACTAAGAACACTGACTTTAAACAAACTTAAGAGTGAGTTTGTTCAACAACACATGAAAACAAATGAAAAATTAATGACAATAAAATGGTTTTAACACTTACATAAGCTGGAAGATACTCATCAAAGGCACAGAACAGATAACTTACTGCTTACACAAAGTCATGCACTTGTTGACTATAAATAAGTAATTATTGTAGCAAAATAATATCTTCAGTAAATTATTTCTCTAGTCTGCAAAAATAATTCACATTAGCACTATACAAAAAAAAGAACAACAAGTACACAAAACAATATTGGGTGCAATGGGAATAATTACTGACTGCAACACATAAGAATTAGCAGGAATATTACTGGTAAAAGGTTAAAAATTCCTTGGAGGAGAAAACAATATATAGTTACTGGGGCAAGCAAAATTAATTAATCACACAATTAACATTAACAAACAAGGGTAAATGAATAATAAAAATGATAACTCTGGGATAGTACACTCGGTGAAAAACAACAATTAACAAGAGAAAGAAAATTCAACAACACGTGGACAATGCTGGGGGAAAAATAAAATCTTTTAAAATTACTACTTGGTGGAATATTGGAACAGTAGATTACTTTAACAAAACTGTACTTACTGCAAACTTGGTAACACAACGAAACTCACAGAAATTATAATGCAATAATTAAGAAGAGACAACACTAGTGAAATCAAAAATTAATGCAAATAAATAATTTAACACAGAACACTTCCCAGGATACCTCAAAATTTTCTTTAACTGGCACAAATTGTCTCAACACACGAAATTGTCTCTAGATTATCTGAAAAATAAAACAGCAACACAGTAATTGTCTCTAGGGTGGAAAACTTGACTGCAGCGTGGTGTAGTGGTGGTGTTGGTGGTGGTGGTGGTGGTGGTGGTGGTGGTAGTGGTGGTGGTGGTGGTGGTGGTGGTGGTTAATGGTAGTCTGGTCCACTCGCGCAGATATCTAGGAGTAATGTGCATAAACTGATGAACTAAAGTTGGCACAACAGTTCAGAAGAAACACACTCAGGACGCTTGACCTGATTCATAGCCAATAAACTGCTTGCAGGACCCAGTTAAGGGTGAAATAATCCACACTTAATGCTTTGTGTGGGTGGAGACACGTGGTTAAGGCGTCTGCCTTAGCGTGGGTGGTGGTGGGGGCTGGGTGGAGTAGGCTAGGCCTACACTGCTTCCCACGCGCCTGGGGCTTACGCCGTTTATAAAAACACACGTGAATTTAACCCAGGGTGGCTTGAATAACCCAGGATACCACAGGGATGGTATTGTCACTCAGAACAGCAATACACTGGAGTACAAAGGCGGTAAAAATGCGTGACTCACGTGGCTTACTTCTCAGACAGCAGAGTGGCTTGCTGGCTTAGTAGAATATTTTCACACAGATTGGCTGGCTTGGAATCTTGTAACAAATTAGCACAGCAAGGTAGAAGCTGGCTTAAGCTTAGGCTGACATAACTGGTGGTGGCTTACTGGCTGGATATGGTACTCTCCCCTCACAAACTGGCTTACTCGTTCAGAATTTGCAAAACCCGGGTCAACCCCTCGTAGGTTTTAACAAATTAACACTTAGCTGACCAGGAGATACTGTAGATAATGTAGACTTCTTGGATGTAGGTAGCTGGAGGTAGCTGGTAGCGTGGTATCTGGAGGCTGTTTGCTTGCTTGTCGTCGTCTATCTCTCTATAACAGCGTAATCGATAAAAATTACGGCACACCGCTGCACACCACTTGTCGTGTGGTCTTGCGAGAGATATATAGGTTGTCAAAGACACTCCTTGTAGGATGGTTACGGTATATTTACAGTACGTCAGGAGAGGGAGAGAGCCCAGCCACCGTCCGTCCAGCTCGTAGGTCTATCGCTTGTGAGAGGCTATGCACGTGCGCTGAGCCTCTGACGTCAGCGGGTATCGTGATGTCACACGCAAAGGGATCAGCTGTATAGCTAGGATGAACGCTGGTACACTACTCAAGTGTACATATGATACTGACACGACAGTAACACCTGGTTGCTTGCAGTCAACTACCTAACACCTGGTTGCTTGCAGTCAACTACGTAACACCTGGTTGCTTGCAGGCAACTACCTAACACCTGGTTGCTTGCAGTCAACTACGTAACACCTGGTTGCTTGCAGTCAACTACGTAACACCTCGTAGCTTGCAGGCAACTACCTAACACCTGGTTGCTTGCAGTCAACTACCTAACACCTGGTTGCTTGCAGTCAACTACGTAACACCTGGTTGTTTGCAGTCAACTACGTAACACCTGGTTGCTTGCAGGCAACTACCTAACACCTGGTTGCTTGCAGGCAACTACCTAACACCTGGTTGCTTGCAGTCAACTACCTAACACCTGGTTGCTTGCAGTCAACTACGTAACACCTGGTTGCTTGCAGGCAACTACCTAATACCTGGTTACTTGCAGTCAACTACGTAACACCTGGTTGCTAGCAGTCAACTACGTAACACCTGGTTGCTTGCAGTCAACTACGTAACACCTGGTTGCTTGCAGTCAACTACGTAACACCTGGTTGCTTGCAGTCAACTACGTAACACCTGGTTGCTTGCAGTCAACTACGTAACACCTGGTTGCTTGCAGGCAACTACCTAACACCTGGTTGCTTGCAGTCAACTACATAACACCTGGTTGCTTGAAGGCAACTACCTAACACCTGGTTGCTTGCAGGCAACTACGTAACACCGGGTTGCTTGCAGGCAACTACTTAACACCTGGTTGCTTACAGGCAACTACCTAACACCTGGTTGCTTGCAGGCAACTACATAACACCTGGTTGCTTGCAGGCAACTACGTAACACCTGGTTGCTTGCAGGCAACTACCTAACACCTGGTTGCTTGCAGTCAACTACCTAACACCTGGTTGCTTACAGGCAACTACGTAACACCTGGTTGCTTGCAGGCAACTACCTAACACCTGGTTGCTTGCAGGCAACTACCTAACACCTGGTTGCTTGCAGTCAACTACCTAACACCTGGTTGCTTACAGGCAACTACCTAACACCTGGTTGCTTACAGGCAACTACCTAACACCTGGTTGCTTACAGGCAACTACCTAACACCTGGTTGCTTGCAGGCAACTACCTAACACCTGGTTGCTTGCAGGCAACTACCTAACACCTGGTTGCTTGCAGTCAACTACGTAACACCTGGTTGCTTGCAGGCAACTACCTAACACCTGGTTGCTTGCAGGCAACTGTCGTGTCAGTATTATATATACACTTGTGTAGTGTATCAGCGTTCATCCTAGCTATACAGCTGGTCCCTTTGCGTGTGACGTCACGATACCCGCTGACGTCAGAGGCTCAGCGCATGTGCATAGCCACGCATAGGCGTACCCCCTCAGAAGTAACAGACCTACGAGCTGGACAGACGGTGGCTGGGCTCTCTCCTGATGTACTGTAAATATACCATAACCATCCTACAAGGATTGTCTTTGACAACCTATATCTCTTTCCCCAAGACCCACACGACAAGTGGTGTGCAGCGGTGTGCCATAATTTTTATCGATTACACTATTATAGAGATAGACGACGACAAGCAAGCAAACAGCCTCCTGATACCACGCTACCAGCTACTACATCCAAGAAGTCTACAATATCTACAGTATCTCCTGGTCAGCTAAGTGTTAATTTGTTAAAACCTACGAGGGTTGACCCGGGTTTTGCAAATTCTGAACGAGTAAGCCAGTTTGTGAGGGAGAGTACCATATCCAGCTAGTAAGCCACCACCAGTTACGTCAGCCTAGGCTTAAGCCAGCTTCTACCTTGCTGTGCTAATTTGTTACAAGATTCCAAGCCAGCCAATCTGTGTGAAAATATTCTACTAAGCCAGCAAGCCACTCTGCTGTCTGAGAAGTAAGCCACGTGAGTCACGCATTTATACCGCCCTTGTACTCCAGTGTATTGCTGTTCTAAGTGACAATACCATCCCTGTGGTATCCTGGGTTATTCAAGCCACCCTGGGTTAAATTCAAGTGTGTTCATATAACGGCGTAAGACACAGGCACGCGGGAAGCGGCGTAGGCTTAGCCTACTCCACCCAACCCCCACCACCACCCACGCAAAGGCAGACGCCTTAACAACATGTCTCCACCCACACAAAGCATTAAGTGTGGATTATTTCACCCTTAACTGGGTCCTGCAAGCAGTTTATTGGCTACGAACCGGGTTGAGCGTCCTGAGTGTGTTTCTTCTGAACTGTTGTGCCAACTTTAGTTCATCAGTTTATGCACATTACTCCTAGATATCTGCGCGAGTGGACCAGACTACCATTAACCACCACCACCACCACCACCACCACCACTACCACCACCACCACCACCACCACCACCACCAACACCACCACTACACCACGCTGCAGTCAAGTTTTCCACCCTAGAGACAATTACTGTGTTGCTGTTTTATTTTTCAGATAATCTAGAGACAATTTCGTGTGTTGAGACAATTTGTGCCAGTTAAAGAAAATTTTGAGTTATCCTGGGAAGTGTTCTGTGTTAAATTAATTATTTGCATTAATTTTTGATTTCACTAGTGTTGTCTCTTGTTAATTATTGCATTATAATTTCTGTGAGTTTCGTTGTGTTACCAAGTTTGCAGTAAGTACAGTTTTGTTAAAGTAATCTACTGTTCCAATATTCCACCAAGTAGTAATTTTAAAAGATTTTAATTTTTCCCCCAGCATTGTCCACGTGTTGTTGAATTTTCTTTCTCTTGTTAATTGTTGTGTTTCACCAAGTGTACTATCCCAGAGTTATCATTTTTATTATTCATTTACCCTTGTTTGTTAATGTTTTAATTGTGTAATTAATTAATTTTGCTTGCCCCAGTAACTATATATTGTTTTCTCCTCCAAGCAATTTTTAACCTTTTACCAGTAATATTCCTGCTAATTCTTATGTGTTGCAGTCAGTAATTATTCCCATTGCACCCAATATTGTTTTGTGTACTTGTTCTTTTTTTTTTTTGTATAGTGCTAATGTGAATTATTTTTGCAGACTAAAGAAATAATTTACTGAAGATATTATTTTGCTACAATAATTACTTATTTATAGTCAACAAGTGCATGACTTTGTATACACAGTAAGTTATCTGTTCTGTGCCTTTGATGAGTATCTTCCAGCTTATGTAAGTGTTAAAACCATTTTATTGTCATTAATTTTTCATTTGTTTTCATGTGTTGTTGAACAAACTCACTCTTAAGTTTGTTTAAAGTCAGTGTTCTTAGTAAATTGTTCCAGTAATTATTTTATTGAGTTACCTTGCTTTGCTTGCAATTAAGAGTAAGAGTGTTCAAACTAATTCATTCGTAATATCTTATTTCTTGTGTTGCAAAATTTTTCCCCAGTGCAATTATTGACTATTGATAATTCCTGAAATTGATTTTGTGTAAATTAAATTCCCCAGTATTCAATTTTTGTTTCATCAATTTTATTGTTTAATTTGCTCAAGTAACTTGTCATTGCCTAAGAGTAATGTGGGGAATTGTGGGAGATAAGTCTATCTGGGACACCGCCACTTGCAATAAACAAACCCCCAGGGAGATGACCGACTCATATAACTTTATTGCAGTCATTCCCTTTAAGGTATGTGAGAACTTTACCCGCTCTTGGCCGCACCCAAGGGGTACCTTCAATATTCTCACGATAGCCCACTGCACTCTGGACCAGTATAAATAAATCTGAGTAGATAATATTAATAATTATGTTATGATTAAATTTAAGTGGACTGTATAGGTTATTAAACAACTGATCAAGTAGGAGGAAAGGTAGAGAACACACAATTAAGTTAACATGACCATCACTCACCTAATTAACAGCATCATAGCGGTGCATTGTAGATCGTTGACCTAGCTAAAGTACATCTACTGTGCGTAACAATATTACTGGCCAATAACAAAGACGACAGAAGAGTACTTAGCTTTAGATGAGGGAGTCGTTTCGTTGTTGACGTCCTCCTGCGATCTGATTCGATCGCGATGGTAAGAGTTGTCCCGTTGAGTCAAGGAAGGTTAATTTCCGTGAACTCTTATACGCCCACGAGACCGGGCGTTAGTTAACATGTGGTTGGTCGGGGTAGCGATTCAGATCCTCTCACTATTCCAACCTTTTTTACTGTTTATACGTATAACTTTACATACTACGTATATCCTGGCTTAATGCCCCACTAGTTTATACACATTCACCGTCTCGATACTTGGATTTCGAGTAGATAACTTGCGATATGTTAGTTCATCTCCTCCGCATCCAACATGGCGGTCGGGGTATGGCGTACCCCCGCTAGCCTCGCTCGGTACAACCACCCCCTGATTATTTACAACTCGGTTTCACTATATTCACCATTTCACAATATTCATCGAATATATTTCAGTCTCTTCTAAGACGAAAGCCCCCCAGCATCAGGGGTTACGACTTTATTCTGCTGTATGGTCGCTTCACTGAGTTCAAATAGGCCTATGACAGCATCACTCGCCAGCGGCACACCTTATTTCACAATTATTGTCCTATTACTGGACCTCCTGGACCGATTGTCCCACTTTATATTCACCGCGTCACGGGATACTCCTCCACATTACGAAAGGAGGTAATTAAGTCCGGTTTGGCGGCCCGGGAAACTCCAAATTTGGCAGGCCATCCCATCACCTCAAATCCCGCGTGTAGGCTCTGTTTCCACTCCCTCCTCCCCTCTATGCCGCCTCCCTGCCCAGCCTCTTCCCGCTGGTACGATGGTTCCCTATTCATACCCCCATGTACCAGCAGTACATTAAGGATATCTGTTCATATTGGAAAGTTTATCAATTACAACTTTCGGAAAATACCAATATTTTCCACACTGCGGCTGGGCAGAGTTCGTTGTTAGACGAATCAAATCGAGTCAGTTTTCAACAGGCGCTTCCAGCCCTCCTGGACTGAACAGCTGTCTTCCTGGTAGGTCAAATCACACTTCCTGTTTCTGGTATCCCCTGGTACGTGTCGTCTTCAACATCACTCGTGTCACTTTCCC
>WNWK01028793.1:0-25017 GCA_009830355.1 Cherax destructor | reverse complement strand
CACGGCTGTGGTGCAGTGGTCAGCACGGCTGTGGTGCAGTGGTCAGCACGGCTGTGGTGCAGTGGTCAGCACGACTCTGTGGTGCAGTGGTCAGCACGGCTGTGGTGCAGTGGTCAGCACGACTCTGTGGTGCAGTGGTCAGCACGACTCTGTGGTGCAGTGGTCAGCACGGCTGTGGTGCAGTGGTCAGCACGACTCTGTGGTGCAGTGGTCAGCAGCAGGAGACTCGGGTTCAACTCCCGGCGGAGTCTTTTTTTTTTCCTTCTTGTTATTCGACTAAGGTACATAATATTAATCTTCTATGGACTTTATCCTGATTTTTATGGAATTTTAATTATTTTCCTGGAATGTGTTAATTAAGCTGGTAAAGGTCATAGATCGCCTGGGAAATTACAAATATATAATTCTTCACCAGCATGAGTGTAGGTCCTTTAAAGGAAAATTTATACAACAATAAAGTATCTTGTAATATACGTCTGTACTTTATTGATGTTTTATGTTTGTTTATTGTTATAACTCAGTCTGAGGAAGAGGGTTACTTCTATATTCTAATTGTTGAATAAAATTAGTATTTACCCAACTATGCTAATTCAAGTCTGTGCTAAAGTTGTATGTTGTTTGTCTGTGATTGTTTGTAAATACACTGTGTTGTGTAGACCGTCTTTGATAGAGGTTACCTACATATACATGTACTGTGTGAACTATGTGTAGTGTACTAATGAGTTGTACAAGTTGTTTCAAGTTTCATAACTCTCTAATCGCAGGTTCTAACTCAACACGTGATATGTTATTTTTTTTAAGAACAATACGATAGCAGAAGAAAAAAAATCCCAAACCCAATGCTACAACATACATTACCAGCACAGTACAGTTCCACAGAAGACCAGTACAGTAACACAGAAGACCAGTACAGTAACACAGAAGACCAGTACAGTAACACAGAAGACCAGTACAGTAACACATAAGACCAGTACAGTAACACAGAAGACCAGTACAGTAACACAGAAGACCAGTACAGTAACAAAAGACCACTACAGTATAACAGAAGACCAGTACAGTAACACAGAAGACCAGTACAGTAACACAGAAGACCAGTACAGTAACACAGAAGACAAGTACAGTAACACAGAAGACCAGTACAGTAACACAGAAGACCAGTACAGTAACACAGAAGACCAGTACAGTAACACAGAAGACCAGTACAGTAACACAGAAGACCAGTACAGTAACAGAGGACCAGCACAGTAACAGAGGACCAGCACAGTAACACAGAAGACCATTACAGTAACACAGAAGATCAGTACAGTAATAAAGAAGTCCAGTACAGTAACACAGAAGACAAGGACAGTAACATAGAAGACTAGCACAGTAACACAGAAGACCAGTACAAAAACACAGAAGACCAGTACAGAAACAGAAGACCAGTACAGTAACACAAGAACAGTACAGTAACACAGAAGACTAGTACAGTAACACAGAAAACTAGTACAGTAACACAGAAGACTAGTACAGTAACATAGAAGACTAGTACAGAAACACAGAAGTCTAGTACAGTAACATAAAAGACTAGTACAGTAACATAGAAGACTAGTACAGTAACATAGAAGACTAGTACAGTAACATAGAAGAACAGTACAGTAACACAGAAGACTTTCACAGTAACATAGAAAACTAGTACAATAACACAGAAGACTAGTACAGTAACACTGAAGACTAGCACAGTAACACAGACGACCAGTACAGTAAAGCAAAGACTAGTACAGTAACACAGAAGACCAGTACAGTAACACAGAAGACCAGTTCAGTAACACAGAAGACCAGTACAGTAACACAGAAGACTAGTACAGTAACACAGAAGACCAGTACAGTAACACAGAACACCAGTACAGTAACACATAAGACTAGTACAATAACACAGAAGACCAGTACAGTACAGTAACACGGAAGACCAGTACAGTAACATAGAAGAACAGTACAGTAACACAGAAAACTAGTACAGTGACATAGAAGACCGGTCCAGTATCACAAAAGACCAGTACCGTAACACAGAAGACCAGTACAGTAACACAGAAAACCAGTACATCAACACAGAATACTAGTACAAAAATATAGAAGAACAGTACAGTAACACAAAAGACCAGTACAGAACAGTAACACAGAAGACCAGTACAGTAACGCAGAAGACTAGTACAGTAACACAGAAGACCAGTACAGTAACACAGAAGACTAGTACAATAACATAGAAGACTAGTACAGTAACACAGAAGACTAGTACAGTAACACAGAAGACCAGTACAGAAACACAGAAGACTAGTACAATAACACAGAAGACCAGTACAGTACAGTAACACAGAAGACCAGTACAGTAACACAGAAGAACAGTACAGTAACATAGAAGACCAGTACAGTAACACAGAAGTCTAGTACAGTAACAGAGAAGAAAAGTACAATAACACAAAAGACGAGTACAGTAACATAGAAGAACAGTACAGTAACACAGAAGACCAGTACAGTAACACGGAAGACCAGTACAGTAAAACAGAAGACCAGTACAGTAACACAGAAGACCAGTACAGTAACACAAATGACGAGTACAGTATAATTACACAGAAAACCAGTACAGTAACACAAAAGACCAGTACAGTAACACAAAAGACCAGTACAGTAACACAAAAGACCAGTACAGTACAGTAACACAGAAGACCAGTACAGTAATGCAGAACACTAGTACAGTAACATAAAAGACTAGTACAGTAACATAGAAGACTAGTAAAGTAACATAGAAGACTAGTACAGTAACATAGAAGAACTGTACAGTTAGACAGAAGACTAGCACAGTAACATAGAAAACTAGTACAGTAACACAGAAAACTAAGACAGAAACACAGAACACTGGTTCAGTAACACAGAAGACTGGTTCAGTAACACAGAAGACCAGTACAGTAAAGCAGAAGAATATTACAGTAACACAGCAGACCAGTACAGTAACACAGAAGACCAGTTCAGTAACATAGAAGACCAGTTCAGTAACACAGAAGACCAGTACAGTAACACAGAAGACTTGTACAGTAACACAGAAGACCAGTACAGTAACACAGAACTCCAGTACAGTAACACAGAAGACTAGTACAATAACACAGAAGACCAGTACAGTACAGTAACACAGAAGACCAGTACAGTAACACAGAAGACCAGTACAGTAACACAGAAGACCTGTACAGTAACACAGAAAACCAGTACAGTAACACAGAAGACTAGTACAGTAACATAGAAGAACAGTACAGTAACACAGTAGACCAGTACAGTAACACAGAAGACCAGTACAGTAAAACAGAAGACCAGTACAGTAACACGAAAGACCAGTACAGTAACACAGAAGACCAGTACAGTAACACGAAAGACCAGTACAGTAACACAGATGACCAGTACATTAACACAGAAGACTAGTACAGTAACATAGAAGACTAGTACAGTAACATAGAAGACTAGTACAGTAACACAGAAGACTAGTACAGTAACACAGAAGACCAGTACAGTAACACAGAAGACTAGTACAATAACACAGAAGACCAGTACAGTACAGTAACACAGAAGATTTGTTCAGTAACACAGAAGAACAGTACAGTAACATAGAAGACCAGTACAGTAACACAGAAGACTAGTACAGTAATATAAAAGAACAGTACAGTAACACAGAAGACTAGTACAGTAACATAGAAGAACAGTACAGTAACACAGAAGAACAGTACAGTAACACAGAAGACCAGTACAGTAACACAGAAGACCAGTACAGTAACACAGAAGACCAGTACAGTAACACAGAAGACCAGTACAGTAACACAAATGACCAGTACAGTATAATAACACAGAAGACTAGTACAGTAACACAAAAGACCAGTACAGTACAGTAACACAGAAGACCAGTACAGTAACGCAGAAGACTAGTACAGTAACACAGAAGACCAGTACAGTAACACAGAAGATAGTACAGTAACACAGAATACCAGTAAAGTAACACAGAAGACAAGTACAGTAACACAGAAGACCAGTACAGTAACACAGAAGACCAGTACAGTAACACAGAAGACCAGTTCAGTAACACAGAAGACCAGTTCAGTAACACAGAAGACCAGTTCAGTAACATAGAATACCAGTTCTTAGTAATAATAACAGTAGGAGTAAAGGCAGCAATGACAGTGACAGTATTGTGGTAATAGTAATAATAATAATAGTAGAAGGAAAAGCATAGGGTCTAGTAGTAGTGAAATAATTTGCTGTTGTTGAAGTAATAGTAGTAGTAGTAGTAGTAGCAGCAGTAGTATTAGTAGCAGCAGTAGTAGCAGTAGTAGCAGTTGTAGTATTAGCAGTAGTAGTAGTAGTAGTAGTAGTAGCAGTAGTAGTAGTATTAGTAGTAGTGGGTTTAGCATGAGAGTATGCAGAGTTTATAAACCTGGAAGGCCAGGACACAGGACTGGAGCTACGTAGTGTGGAGATTTCAGAGTTGAAAAATTGAAGGTGACAAATGCGGGAGGTATGGAAAAGGAGAGAACATTTTTCTTGAGAGAAGGAACATGTAAGGAAAGTAGTGACTGTTGATGATGGTTTGTAAAGCAGTACACGAAAAAAACACGAGTCACAGAGTGGTGGAAATAAACACCAGCGAAGAATGGAAGCTAAGTTACATTCCTATTCATCTTTGGACTTAAAAGAGAGAGAAAGAAATAATAAGACATTCCAGAAAAGTTTGAAAGTGTTTAGAGTCATGTGGACACATAACAAAAATATTACTTAGAAAGCCAAAGAGAAGGACGTATTCCAGTAGTAGGAATTAGAACAATTACGAAGAATTCCATTTTAAGCTTTTCAAGGAAGTGGGACTGAGGTTATGTTAGGTTAGGTTTGTCAGGAAACAGAACTAAGTGTTTCCTGACGCTGGTCTTAGTCATATGATGACCCGCAGCTGCAACTTTTGGTGACTGTGGAGAACCATAGCAACGCCAAATTGCAATACACAAATAAACCGCACGTGGGATACTGAGACTTATGTTGACGTTTTAAGTGTCCATCTGGTAAGTTCCTCTCGTATGTATATTGTTCCAGCCAAGCTATTGTCAACTTTTATTCTTTAACAAATGGAAATTTATGCTTCCCAGTAACAAGGAGAACCTTGGGTTCACCACCCAGTAACAAGGAGAACCATGGGTTCAGGATCCAGTAACAAGGAGAACCTTGGGTTCAGGACCCAGTAACAAGGAGAACCTTGGGTTCACCACCCAGTAACAATGAGAACCTTGGGTTCACCACCCAGTAACAAGGAGAACCTTGGGTTCACCACCCAGTAACAAGGAGAACCTTGGGTTCAGGACCCAGTAACAAGGAGAACCTTGGGTTCAGGACCCAGTAACAATGAGAACTTTGGGTTCACCACCCAGTAACAAGGAGAACCTTGGGTTCACCACCCAGTAACAAGGAGAACCTTGGGTTCACCACCCAGTAACAAGGAGAACCTTGGGTTCAGGACCCAGTAACAATGAGAACTTTGGGTTCACCACCCAGTAACAAGGAGAACCTTGGGTACACCACCCAGTAACAAGGAAAACCTTGGGTTCACCACCCAGTAACAAGGAAAACCTTGGGTTCACCACCCAGTAACAAGGAGAACCTTGGGTTCACCACTCAGTAACAAGAAAACCTTGGGTTCACCACCCAGTAACAAGGAGAACCTTGGGTTCACCACCCAGTAACAAGGAGAACCTTGGGTTCAGGACCCAGTAACAAGGAGAACCTTGGGTTCACCACCCAGTAACAAGGAAAACCTTGGGTTCACCACCCAGTAACAAGGAAAACCTTGGGTTCACCACCCAGTAACAAGGAAAACCTTGGGTTCACCACCCAGTAACAAGGAGAACCTTGGGTTCACCACCCAGTAACAAGGAAAACCTTGGGTTCACCACCCAGTAACAAGGAGAACCTTGGGTTCACCACCCAGTAACAAGGAGAACCTTGGGTTCACGACCCAGTAACAAGGAGAACCTTGGGTTCACGACCCAGTAACAAGGAGAACCTTGGGTTTCACCACCCAGTAACAAGGAAAACCTTGGGTTCACCACCCAGTAACAAGGAGAACCTTGGGTTCACCAAACCAAACCAATGCAGAAAATCTGAGAACGCTCAGAAAATGCAGACTAGTATAGTTATGGCATGGACTCAAAATTTTTTTTTTAATATGTTACAATTTTGACACATTTTCCCATACATAATGAGTACTAACCTGGCTGTAAGATACAACAATCTTATGAAAACTTACAATTTTCATAATATTCTTTTCATAAAATGGGCAAATCTTCATTTACACACTTGAATTTTACTCTCCGCCGCCATCAATATAGGAGGCAGCTTTTTAGAACGTTTGAAGGTCTGAAGCTGAAGCTTTGTGAAGTTTCTGAAGCCATTCTAGGATGCTGGGAATGTGTTCAACAACATTCCAGGTTGCTGGGAATGTGTTCAACAACAATAGTCAGAGTTAACATGTACCT
Source organism: Cherax destructor (assembly GCA_009830355.1). Classification (NCBI taxonomy): domain Eukaryota; kingdom Metazoa; phylum Arthropoda; class Malacostraca; order Decapoda; family Parastacidae; genus Cherax; species Cherax destructor. The sequence continues at coordinate 18,481 of WNWK01028793.1, read as the reverse complement.
GCCTAGGTTTCAAGAATCTTGCACTATTTACCATACACAAGCGTTGAAAATTTGAAGCCGATCAAATGGAACTGTTTCGAATTATGAACGAAAGAATAACGAAAAGTTGAAAGAAAAAATCTTTGGATCGAATATTAAGGGATCGAATATCCCCAGTTGCTGGTTTATATTTTCATCTCATAACGTTTATAGTGTGTGGGGGGAGGGATAAAGTTTAATGATAGTCTAGAAGATGTTAGGTAAGTGAAAATATGAGAATAGAGAGAAATTAGTTAAATTGTTTAAAAATGGTTTCTAGAACTTTGTCTTCCATAAGATAATTCATGAGTGTCTTCTTTACCTTTCCCACAAGTGTCTCAAACTAGTCACTTTTCACAAATTTCACAATGGATGTCTTCAAAATGGCGAGAACCAACATTCTCCATCAGAATATTGAAATATATAAAGTTCCTGAAGTCTCTAACATTGAGGAAGTCTCATTTTTTCTGCCTCCAAATTTTCCATTTTATTTTGAGAAGACAAACATAATTTTAACAACCTTGAGGGAGAGCGCATATATGAATGGGTACAAATTTGTGTATATATGTGTGTGGGGGGCAAAAGCAGACATGTGTGCGTGTATGTCTGTGTGTATTTGTGATTACATTCATATTAGTGTAAGAGGTGATAAATGTGTTTTATACGTATGTGTGTGTGTGCAAGTGCGTTGCTTTGTGCGTGTATGAATGATGGTGAACCCGCTGCTGCCTTTGTGGAAATGTGCAAATGAGCGTGAAAATAAGAGTGTGTGTAAGTTTATTTAGGTACAAGTACACATATATTGTTACACAAATTATCATACACAGTAACATATGCGTAAATTACCCAGGATAACCTAAAAATGTCAGACAAAGTGATTTATTTCCATTGTGGGCGGCGCTTGTAACCCACTGCGTGTCTTGCAAATATATAAGATAAATAACCAAATGAAAATAAAAAGTTCAACACTTATAATAGTTCTTGTGGAGGTGGACAAAAATATTAACAAACAAGCACTCACAAACACACTTAAATTGCTATTTATTAAAAAATCTTATATTTAATGTACATAAATTGTATAATATAAATAGAACTCCCAAAATTTCAGTAAGTGGCCTCACCTTGGTGGCCGAACTGGACGGTAGCTTGGCTGCGTCTAGCTGGTGTACGGTCGTGGCTGTCTTGGTGGGTGTAATTACAGGACGCAGTTTTCTGTGTGTCCCTTCCTGTAATTCCACCCACCTGGACAGTCTCTACCGTAGACCAGCTAGACAAGGCCTCGTTCTCATCCAGCTAGATCACTGGGGGTGGCTGAGCTGACATCGGGATACATAACCTGGGGAAGGCTGAGACTGGAAGATAACCTAAGGAAAGTGAGGAAGGGGAGACATCCGGGGGCCCACGGATGGATTCCTGGACACATGGACCTAAGAGAGGCGAGGATACCTTGGGAAAGTGGGGAAGGGAGAATATCTGAGGCGGACAGATGGACTCCTGGACACATGGACTTGGGAAAGACGAAGATACTGGTTGATGATGCAGACCTTGGGGAAGTGGGAAAGGGAGAATATCTGAGGGGACACAGATGGACTCCTGGACACATGGACCTGGGAAAGGCGAGGATACCTTGGGAAAGTGGGGAAGGGAGAATATCTGAGGCGGACAGATGGACTCCTGGACACATGGACCTGGGAAAGACGAGGACACTTGTTGATGAGGCAGACCTTGGGGAAGTGGGGAAGGGAGAATATCTGAGGGGACACAGGTAGACTCCTAGACACATGGACCTGGGGAAAGCATCAAAACCACAGTAAGTGGGTGTGTGGACCTCCACGTGGCAGGGTCTGGTAACTCAGAGAAAACTCTGAGACTGACAGTGGTCGCAAATAGTTAAATAATAATAATGACAATTTCAATTTCTTATAAAGAGCCCAACTGATACATGATTATTTAGCATTTCGGGCAAGCAGATCTTACCAAGCTCACTACACTTATGTTTTCTGATAACAGATGATCTCGTTCTCCCAAGATACCTCATAAATTATGAGATATTGATTTCCATTAAAAACAGTAAATAGCTGAAGGTTTTGGATCTTCCTGGTTTATCAATATATCAAAACGTTCTTATTTTTCTTTTTACATATGAACCTTTATCATTTTGCGAGTGTTCTGTAAGCTGTATCTGTCATGCATCTGTCCCCCACGCTGTATCTGTCATGCATCTGTCCCCCACGCTGTATCTGTCATGCATCTGTCCCCCTCGCTGTATCTGTCATGCATCTGTCCCCCACGCTGTATCTGTCATGCATCTGTCCCCCACGCTGTATCTGTCATGCATCTGTCCCCCACGCTGTATCTGTCATGCATCTGTCCCCCACGCTGTATCTGTCATGCATCTGTCCCCACGCTGTATCTGTCATGCATCTGTCCCCCACGCTGTATCTGTCATGCATCTGTCCCCCACGCTGTATCTGTCATGCATCTGTCCCCCTCGCTGTATCTGTCATGCATCTGTCCCCCACGCTGTATCTGTCATGCATCTATCCCCCACGCTGTATCTGTCATGCATCTGTCCCCCACGCTGTATCTGTCATGCATCTGTCCCCCACGCTGTATCTGTCATGCATCTGTCCATCACGCTGTATCTGTCATGCATCTGTCCCTCACGCTGTATCTGTCATGCATCTGTCCCCCACGCTGTATCTGTCATGCATCTGTCCCCCACGCTGTATCTGTCATGCATCTGTCCCCCACGCTGTATCTATCATGCATCTGTCCCCACGCTGTATCTATCATGCGTCTGTCCCCCACGCTGTATCTGTCATGCATCTGTCCCCACGCTGTATCTGTCATGCATCTGACCCCACGCTGTATCTGTCATGCATCTGTCCCCCACGCTGTATCTGTCATGCATCTGTCCCCACGCTGTATCTGTTATGCATCTGTCCCCCACGCTGTATCTGTCATGCATCTGTCCCCCACGCTGTATCTGTCATGCATCTGTCCCCACGCTGTATCTGTCATGCATCTGTCCCCCACGCTGTATCTGTCATGCATCTGTCCCCCACGCTGTATCTGTCATGCATCTGTCCCCACGCTGTATCTATCATGCATCTGTCCCCCACGCTGTATCTATCATGCGTCTGTCCCCCACGCTGTATCTGTCATGCATCTGTCCCCCACGCTGTATCTGTCATGCATCTGACCCCACGCTGTATCTGTCATGCATCTGTCCCCACGCTGTATCTGTCATGCATCTGTCCCCCACGCTGTATCTGTCATGCATATGTCCCCCACGCTGTATCTGTCATGCATCTGTCCCCACGCTGTATCTGTCATGCATCTGTCCCCCACGCTGTATCTGTCATGCATCTGTCCCCCACGCTGTATCTGTCATGCATCTGTCCCCACGCTGTATCTGTCATGCATCTGTCCCCCACGCTGTATCTGTCATGCATCTGACCCCCACGCTGTATCTGTCATGCATCTGTCCACCACGCTGTATCTGTCATGCATCTGACCCCCACACTGTATCTGTCATGCATCTGTCCACCACGCTGTATCTGTCATGCATCTGACCCCCACGCTGTATCTGTCATGCATGAGTCTGTACTCGCTTGAAAGATATCTTATTTCAAATTGAGATATTCCAGATTTTTTTTTTATTTTTATTTTAATCAGCAGTAAGTAGGATGGTCTAGGTGATTTTCAGTTTAGATAACAGAGTAAAAGAAATGGTTCGTTAAAAAACACCGGCTACAGTTCTTTGTGCATAGTCACTTTGAGGGAGGTGACTCTCCTGATTTTGTTTCCTTTTAACTTGCCATGGCGACGTGGGTTAAAATTCTTTGTCTGTAAGTCAAGTAGGTGTGTCAGAACACAAGGTGTGTCAGAACACAAGGTGTGTCAGAACACAAGGTGTGCAGAACACACAAGGTGCAGACCTAGTGCATGATGATAATGCATTGTGAAAACACACACACACACACACACACACACACACACACACACACACACACACACACACACACACACACACACACACACACACACACACACACACATATATAATACTATATATATATATATATATATATATATATATATATATATATATATATATATATATATATATATATATATATATATATATATATATATGTCGTGCCGAATAGGTAAAACTTGCGATTTTGTGTTAAATAGCAACGCTCGTCTTGCAATATAAGGCAAGCGAAAATTTGTGTATGCAATAATTTCGCAAATATCATTCTGAACCTAACGAAAAAAATATATTTAATTGTGTTTGTTTATTACTAAATTATTGTAAACTTATCTAAAATATATTTAGTTGGATTAGGCTAAATTAAATTGCACTTGTTATAATAAGGTTAGGTAAGTTTTCTAAGATTCTTTTTACATTAACATTAATGAAAAAAATATATCTTTGACCGTATAAGAGAAAATTTTAGAAAGGACTTTATTTTAAATAAGTTCTTGCTAACTGACCAGTTTTACCTATTAGGCACGACATATACATAAAAAAATCTGTAATTGTCTCCTCAAAGCTGAAGAAATAAGCAGACTCCACCGTACTCACTAGGCTTATTTCTCTGAGTACAGACGATGTGCTGAATGATCTCAATCACTCATGACATCCCATAAATTGTGACATTAATTTAAAATAAGAAAAAACAGTAAAAGGAAGTCCTCATTAAACTGTAGGTTTAGGTTTAGACTTCCAGGTTAACATATATTTCAACATTAATTTATACATCTTACGTTTGAAGTTAAACTTTTGAAGAAAATAGATGTTTTCGCCTTAAACACATATACTTTAAGTGCCCTTAATTTAATTTGACCTTGTCATCTTGTACCCCATAAAAGTTTTTGTAGGGAATTCATGGGTATTTGAGGCTGTTTGTCTAGAAAGTTGAAGCAAAGTTACAATACTAGAATTATTTCTTTCCGTCCTCTACTCTTTTCTGTCACACTACCAATCATAGTGTATCAGAAGGATCTCTCCCTATCCTTCACTACATCCTACTACACTGCCAGGGATAATATGCAAGAAGGATCTCTGCCTTTCTCATCTTGCTGCCATACTGCCAAAGATGGGATACCAGCAGCAGTGCCATACTGCCAAAGATGGGATACCAGCAGCAGTGCCATACTGCCAAAGATGGGATACCAGCAGCAGTGCCATACTGCCAAAGATGGGATACCAGCAGCAGTGCCATACTGCCAAAGATGGGATACCAGCAGCAGTGCCATACTGCCAAAGATGGTATACCAGCAGCAGTGCCATACTGCCAAAGATGGTATACCAGCAGCAGTGGAGGGCGGCGGAAGGCGGAAGGTGATTTTAGGCATCTAATACTGTGATGAATTTGACACATGTGCAACATTTGCAACAACATTTCTTCTCTGTGTTGGACTGAGGAAGTCACTGGTTTATGAAACATTTCCGCAATAAAGATACCCGAGTGTTGCACAAGATACCAGAGTGTTGCACAAGATACCCGAGTGTTGCACCAGATTATATTATGTTGTGCTGTCATACTTTAGTATATTTAATATTTCACTCAACACAATTACACAATGTCTTCAAATATGTCATTCAGGTTTATCATAAGTTCCATATACCTTAAACACAGACCCAACATAAAAAAAAAAAACTTTTTTGGATAATATGAGTTTTGTTTTTACATTGGTTTCTTGGTCTCGCCAGGATATTGAATAAGGTTTTTAAGTTTTGGGTCAATACTCTATTTATTTCTGATCACTCTCTTCCTTTTCAATGTCTGGAACTTCAGTAATTTTGAAGAACATTGTGACGAGTGGCTGATTACACTGACATTGTTAACAAGAGTAAGTAACATTTTGTTGTATTAATTAGTCTTTTGTATTAATGTAACTCAAGAGGAAGTGGCACCAATAACGACTGTCATGTTTATTAACCAGGAAGAGTTTGTAAAATGGAGGAAGGTGATGTAACCTGGAGGAAGGTGATGTAACCTGGAGGAAGGTGATGTAACCTGGATCAAGGTGATGTAAACTGGAGGAAGGTGATATAAACTGGAGAAAGGTGATGTAACCTGGAGGAAGGTGATGTAAACTGGAGAAAGGTGATGTAACCTGGAGGAAGGTGATGTAAATGAGAGGAAAGGTGATGTAACCTGGAGGAAGGTGATGTAAACTGGAGGAAGGTGATGTAACCTGGAGGAAGGTGTTGGTACCTGGAGGAAGGTGACCTAACTACACACCCATGAAGACACTCTCCAGAACTGGGAAAAAATAGTTGTTAACCATTTTCTCAACCAGCGTGACATGTCTCTGACATGTGCGGGTTATTTGTGTATTGTTCAGTCACGATATTGTGCCATTTTTTGTTACCCATCCTATATTCTAGCTAAGAACTCCAACACCATCCTGTATTCTAAGCACCAACAAACATCCTATACTCTAGCTAGGCTCTCCAACACCCATCCTATACTCTAGCTAGGACCTCCAACATGCATCCTATACTCTAGCTAAGCACCAACATACATCCTATATTATAGCTAAGCATCAACCCCCATCCTATACTCTAGCTAAGCACCAATACCTATACTATTCTCTAGCTAAGCACTACAACACACGTCCTATACTTTAGCTAAGCATTCCAACACCCATACTGTACTCTAGCTAAGCACTAACATCCATCCTATACTCTAGCTAAGCACCAACACACATCCTATTATCTAGGTTGAACCTCACACACATCCTATACTATACTAAGCTCAACCCATCCTATACTCTAGCTAAGCTCTCAACACCCATCCTATACTCTAGCTAAGACCACACCATTCTATACTCTTCCTAAGCACCAACACCCATCCTATACTCTATCTTAGCACCAACACACGTCCTATACATTCAGGGTACCAACACCCATCCTTTACTCTAGCTAAGTATCCACACCTATCCTATATTCTAGGTAAGCACTGCAACACTCATCCTATACTATTGTTAAACACTACAACACCCATCCTATATTCTAGTTAAGCACTACAAAACCCATCCTATAATCTTGCTAAGCACTACAACACCCATCCTATACTCTAGCTAAGACCACACCCATCTATATTCTAGCTAAGCACTCAACACCCATCCTATACTCTAGCTAAGCACCAACACCCATCTTATACTCTAGCTAAGCACGCAACACCATCCTTATATTCTAGCTAAGCACCAACTCCCTTCCTATACTTAGGCTAGCACAACACCCATCCTATACTCTAGCTAAGCACCAACACCCATCCTATTACTCTAGCTAAGTACCAACACCTATCCTATACTCTAGCTAAGCACTCAACCCATCCTTACTCTAGCTAAGCACTACAACACCAATCCTATACTCTAGCTAAGCACTTCAAAACCCATCCTATATTCTAGCTAAGCACTACGAACATCCATCCTATACTCTAGCTAAGACCAACACCTATAATATCTTGCTAGCACTAACACCTATCCATACTTAGCTAAGCACCAACACCATCCTATACTCTAGCTAAGCTCAACACCTATCCTATACCTCTATAAAGCACTGTAACACCTCCTTATATCTAGATAAGCACCAACCCTCCTATACTCTAGCTAAGCATCAACACCTATCCTATACTCTAGCTAAGCACTACACCAACAATTATATATTCTAGCTAAGCACCAACACCCATCCTATACTCTAGCTAAGCACTACAACACCCATCTTATTCTCTAGCTAAGCACTACAACACCCATCCTATACTCTAGCAATGCACTCCAACACCCATCCTATATTCTAGCTAAGCACCAACACCAATATCATACTCTAGCTAAGCACCAACACCCATCCTAAATTCTAGCTAAGCACCAACACTCATCTTATACTCTTGCTAGCACAACACCAATCCTATTCTCTAGCTAAGTACCAAATACATCCTTACTTAGCTAAGCACTACAACACCCATCCTATACTCTAGCTAAGCATCACACCCATCCTATACTCTAGCTAAACACCAACACCCATCCTATACTCTAGTAAGCACCAACACCCATCCTATATCTAGCTAGCACTACAACACCCATCCTATACTCTAGCTATGCACTCCAAAACATCCAATACTATAGCTATGAAACAACACCCATCCTTTACTCTAGCTAAGCACTACAACACCCAATCTATACTCTAGCTAAGCACTACAACACCCATCCTATTCTCTACCTAAGCACTACAACACCCATCCTATACTCTAGCTAATGCACTACCAACACCCATCCTATACTCTAGCTAAGTACCAACACCCATCCTATACTCTAGCTAAGTACCAACACCCATCCTATACTCTAGCTAAGCAATACACCAACAATCCTATACTCTAAATAACAAAAAAGGCACAATACCGTGACTGGAACAATACACACACAACCCGCACATATAAAAGAGAGGAGCTTACTACGACGTTTCGGTCCGACTTGGACCATTTACACAGTCACAAGGACAGGTGGAAGGGGTATTTATAGGCAGGCAGACATGGGAGGGCACAAGAAAGTGGTGGAGGGGTAATGGAGGAAGTAGTGATAGTGGTAGTGGTAGTAGTAGTGGAGTCAGTCATAAACTAGGAAAGGAGCACTGCAAAGACGCTGCGGGTTGTGTATGTAATCCTATACTTTAGCTATGCACCAACACCCATTCTATACTCTAGATAAGCACTACAACACCCATCCTATACTCTAGCTAAGCACTCCAACACCCATCCTATATTCTAGCTAAGCACCAACACCAATACCATACTCTAGCTAACCACCAACACCCATCTTATACTCTCGCTAAGCACCAACACACTTCTTATACTCTAGCTATGCACTAACACCCATCCTATTCTCTAGCTAATCATCAACACCCATCCTATACTCTAGCTAAGCACATAAACGCCCATCCTATTCTCTAGCTAAGCACCAACACATCCTATTCTCTAGCTATGAACCAACACACATCCTATACTATAGCTAAGCACTTCAACAGCCATCCTTTTCTCTAGCTAAGCACTCCAACACCCATCATATACACTAGCTAAGCACCAACACACAATCTATACTCTACCTAAGCACCAACACCTATCCTATACTCTACCTTAGCACCAACACCCGTCCTATACATTCAGGGTAAGTATCAACACCCATGTTATAGTCGTTCTAAGCTAAGTACCCATACCCATCCTATACTTTTGCTAAGCACTGCAACACACATCCTATAATCAATCTAAGCACTACAACACCCATCCTATATTCTAGGTAAGCTCTACGACACCCATCCTATACTCCAGCTAAGCACCAACAACCATCCTATATTTTCCTAGAACAAGATCATTAACTCTTCCTGTACTTTATTCCAACATCTTCACCCTTTTGTCTCTTCATTCATTTTAAGTTTCCCATTTTTCTCTACTTATTGCGTCATTTATTTAATACTTCCTGTATATTTACATCCTTCGTACTCTTATTTTTTCATATTCTCATTGTTTTATTCTCACTTCTTTCATATTCACATTTTTCAAATTCACTTTCAACTTTCTCTTTGTTTTTTTTTTTCACTTTCATTCACAGTGCCTTCACACTCGCTTCTTTCACTCCTCGCCTTCATATTCACTTCTTTCATGTTATCTTGCGGTGCAACATTCATCATTGATCTCGTTATTACTTCTCCCGAGAATGAAATTCCGCGAGTAATTTATCATCTTCATCAGACATTTCCTCAAAATGTTCTCTTGATCTCTCTAAAACCTCTTGTGCCACGAGTTTCTTGACCTATTGAAATATATTGTGGCCTAATTCATCTTGGGATAAATAGTAATATCCCAACATCACAGTTCATCACAACATAGTGTCTGAGACATTAACAACATCACAGATGATCACAACATAGTGTCTGAGACATTAACAACATCACAGTTCATCACAACATTGTGTCCGAGACATTAACAACATCACAGTTCATCACAACATAGTGTCTGAGACATTAACAACATCACAGTTCATCACAACATTGTGTCCGAGACATTAACAACATCACAGTTCATCACAACATAGTGTCTGAGACATTAACAACATCACAGTTCATCACAACATAGTGTCTGAGACATTAACAACATCACAGTTCATCACAACATAGTGTCTGAGACATTAACAACATCACAGTTCATCACAACATAGTGTCCGAGACATTAACAACAGAGTGTCCTGCCAGGTTGTAGCAGCGACCTCCAAACTTCTTGTTGCCAGGTGATGGCGTCTCCCCAGTAGCTTGCTGTTGTTTTCATCACTGAAAGTTGTTTTTGTGTGTGTCTGTGTTTTGCAATCACAAAAGACGAGTAACATACGAAATAATATTTATTACTTTTTTTCATGGAGGTTGAAAATTAGATTAAGATTCGGGCAGTCACTTGCAATACAACGTTCAGACATACACTTTTTCTGCTACATAACTGAAAAATTAATAATAAAGATACATAGTATGACGTAAGCAGGACTAAAATTTACATTGAATAATGATATCTGGTGTCTTGGTGTACGTTCATGGCTTTCTTGGTGGGTGTAATTTCAAGACAGACCTTTCTGTGTCTCCTCCTGTAATTCCTCCACCAGGAAAGTCTCGACCGTAGTTAGGAAAGACAATTGTCATCCATCAAGGTCGCCTGGGACCTCCGGAAAGTGGGGAAGGAAAGACATCCAGTAGACAGACGGATGAATTCCTGGACACAAGATCCTGGGAAGGACTGATGTAGGAAGCTAGAGGTGAGGATACTGAGAGAGACGAGGCAAGCCTTTGTGAAGTAAGGGAGACACGTTATACACACTACAGGAGGATACATATGCAAGCAAATGTAAGATGGTACAAGGTCCCAAAATTGAAAAGAAGTGTCAATGCAGATGGTTTAGACTAAGGCTGCTGCCTTAGTGAATTCAACAATATGAATTTCTGATTACAGAATCCTGTATTTATAATATGTAAAGTTATTATAGGAGAAACTGTTGAATAAAGAAATGGATGGAGAGATGCATTTACATACTATCAGAAAACCTTTGCTAGTGTTATCAGAGATACAAAGATCACTGGGTTATATGCAGTAATATCAGAAATATAAACGTTACACTTATACATAGTAACACCAGAGCTGCAAAGATCACAATATTATTCCTAGTAAACTTAGAAAAGCAAATATCACTCTTTTATATATAGAATATTAAGGATACAACGATAACCTGTTATCCATAACAATATCAGAGATATTAAGGTTTCTATGTGATGGAGTCAAATGTTCTTAGGAGAACTGGTGCTAATATTTCAGACATGACGAAGTTGCCTTTATTCTGCTTAATAATGTCTAAAATGACAATTAAAAACGAAACTGACTTTAGTTCGATGATTAAAGATGACTCAAGTATTAGGACGAGTTCCAAATAACTCCGCCATTACATAGTAACCAAGAGTTACCTCTTCTTCTTCTACTACCACTACTGCTACTACTACTACTACACCACCACCATCACCACTACCACAACTACAACAACCAGCAACATGTGTCCTTTTACAAAATCACTAAATCTATTTGGAATGTTTTACTTGTTAAGATTCACGACGCTGAATGTCTGCTGGCACGTGTAAGTGCAGACAAGAATGTCTGCTGGACGTGTAGTGCGACAGAATGTCTGCTGGCACGTGTAGTGCAGACAGAATGTCTGCTGGCACGTGTAAGTGCAGACAAGAATGTCTGCTGGCACGTGTAATGGAAGAATTGTGCAGTGTAATGACAAGAATGTCTGCTGGCACGTGTAAGTGCAGACAAATAAGTGTGTGTAAATAACAACATTTAATAAACATTGAAACATGTTAAAGTAATGAAGATCAATTACATAGTAACACCGGTGATGCGAAGATCACAATGTTTAACACAATAACACCAGAAACTGATAGATAAGGAAGTTACACATAGAAACACAGTGATCACACTTTTACATGAAAGAAAATACAGAAAAACTCAAATTAGAACATAAAAATCTATGACATTTAAATAGACGATTAAAATAAACAACAACTGGCTTCTCCATGGTGGTCTAGGTAGAAGAGTTCTTCTCTTCTGGCTGGACTATGTTTCCTAGTCTAGCCCGGGCGGATGTATTTACTGGGCGCAGATTTCTGTGTGTCCTCCCCTGTAATTACATCTGCTTGTATATATTGATATTTCAACACTTGTGTTGTAATATCATATATGGGCAGTGCTTCATGGGGTTGCCACATTTGAAAGTTAAGTTCCTCTCTGGGAAATGCTGTGTTTGGGGTTCACAGCTCTCAACGTCCCTAAATGCTGTGTTTGGGGTTCACAGCTCTCAACGTCCCCTCAAATGCTGTGTTTGGGTTCACAGCTCCAACGCCCCAAATGTGGCTTAAATCCAGTTTTTCCATTCATTATATGATAATATTTTGTTAAATGAGTGTAAGTGTAGAACACATTTTCACACATTGTCAAGGAGTGCAACGACTGTAACCTGAAAAGTTGGTTCTGAAAAATTTCTTGTAAACTGCACTCTGCATTGTCTTGTTTTCATCCTCATAACAAGAACCACAATATTACTGAGACCTGATGTTGTAGTTAATTATTCAACGTTCACTTTTGTGAATCACTTCAGAACACTTAACTAACTACAAGTTCATTTAGAAATAATTAATCTTCATTACTTTAACATGTTTCAATGTTTATTAAATGTTGTTATTTACACATACTTATTTGTCTGCACTTAAGTGGTAGACATCTTGTCTGCACTTACGTGCCAGCAGACATTCTGTTGCCTTACAGTGGTAGACATTCTTGTCGCCTTACACGTGCCAGCAGACATTCGTGTTGTCTTAAACGTGCCAGAACATTCTTGTCTGCCTTCAGTGCCAGTAGACATTCGTGTCTGCCTTACGTGCAGCAACATCTTGTCTGCATTCACGTGCCAGCAGACATTCAGCCTCGTGAATCTTAACAAGTAAAACATTCCAAATAGATTTAGTGATTTTGTAAAAGGACACATGTTGCTGGTTGTTGTAGTTGTGGTAGTGGTGATGGTGGTGGTGGTAGTAGTAGTAGTAGCAGTAGTGGTAGTAGAAGAAGAAGAGGTAACTCTTGGTTACTATGTAATGGCGGAGTTATTTTGAACTCTTGCTAATACTTGAGTCATCTTTAATTATCGAACTAAAGTCAATTTCGTTTTTAATTGTCATTTTAGACATTATTATTAAGCAGAATAAAGACAACTTCGTCATGTCTGAAATATTAGCACCAGTTCTCCTAAGAACATTTGACTCCATCACATAGCAACCAAGAGTTACCTCTACTACTACTACTACTAATACCACCACCTCCACCACCACCACCACCAAACCACAACCACCACCAAAATACCACCACTACCACAACCACCAAACCACCACCACCACCACCAAACCACAACCACCACCACCACCAAAATACCACCACCACCGCCAACCACCACTACCACACCACCAAACCACCACCACCACCACCACCACCACCACGGACCAGTACGGTTACTGTTTATGCTTTTTCACATTATTTTGTTACATATACTGGATATAACCTCTGTGTCCTTTCATTGTTTGTGTAGATTTAACAAAGCAATAATAAGTCTGGTTAGTTGTCCTTTTACCTAACATATTCTCGGTATTCTACCAACATTATGTAAATCATTAAAATTAGAACAACTGATTGATCTGTGTAAAAAAAAAAGAGTTCTTGATGGTCCGTGGTGGCTACGACCATGAACCTTGATGGTCCGTGTGGCTACGACTGAACCTTGATGGTCCGTTGGCTATGGCTAACCTTGATGGTCGTGTGGCTACGTACTGAACCTTGATGGTCCGTGTGGCTAACGTGTACTGAACCTTGATGGTCCGTGTGGTCGTACTGAACCTTGATGGTCCGTGTGGCTACGTACTGAACCTTGATGGTCCGTGTGGCTATCGTACTGAACCTTGATGGTCCGTGTGGCTACGTACTGAACCTGATGGTCGTGTGGCTACGTACTGAACCTTGATGGTCCGTGTGGCTACGTACTGAACCTTGATGGTCCGTGTGGCTTCGTACTGAACCTTGATGGTCCGTGTGGCTACGTACTGAACCTTGATGGTACGTGTGGCTACGTACTGAACCTTGATGGTCCGTGTGGCTACGTACTGAACCTTGATGGTCCGTGTGGCTACGCACTGAACCTTGATGGTACGTGTGGCTACGTACTGAACCTTGATGGTCCGTGTGGCTACGTACTGAACCTTGATGGTCCGTGTGGCTACGTACTGAACCTTGATGGTCCGTGTGGCTACGTACTGAATCTTGATGGTCCGTGTGGCTACGTACTGAACCTTCAAATGTATGACACAATACAATTTCAGCTGTAGTTTACTCTTACACCTACATCAATAATGTTATTGTGTATTATTTTTGTTATGGCGCCTAAAATTGAAGTTCACCTCACACCTTCACCTCAACATCACCTCACATATTAACATGTAGTTCACCTCACATCTTCACCTCAACATCACGTCACATATTAACATGTAGTTCAACTCTGAACATTATTATAACTTGGGTAATATTATATTACTTTTGTATTTCCTCTGTTATGGTTTATATTGAGACATTTTATGGTATAATACATAACTACATAAATATATTTGTAATATCTTCATAATTTGAACTTTCGTATTTATTATGTTAATTGTAAAATATAAATGAAACGTGATAATATTAATTTTGATAAATTCTGCTCCTCACATATAATAATATACTAATATAATGACTTTTTAAATCTATAAGTACAAGTGACTGATACTTTTCCTTATACAAGTTTCACTACGATCTTCTGCTTAGAAGACGAAACTTCATTCGTCGTTTAGGTTTGTTCTGAATCTTTATCAAGCAGATATAATTGTTCAGTACAGAAAGATACGTTATGTACGGTTCTACGGTTCTAATTGTTGAACTAATTGTGAATTATTGTAGCCACGGTATTGCCACTTTTGTTGACCACTTTAATATAAACACTAATCCACGTGTCACTTTCCCTTTCCAATTTTTCCTTAGTTAATCGTACTTTGAGCATAAGAAATATATAATACTTTGCAACGTAAGGACACTGAGTGAGGAAGGAAACTCTACATAGAGAATCTCTCACTTGGAGACCAAGCCTGAGGAATATATAGACGGAGTGAGAACTGCAGGTGAGGTGGTGACCCATATATGTGAATAACCATGAATGTTAACTCGTGGAGTTTGCCGAACATTATTAAATAACAGAAAGGCACAATACTGTGACTGGAACAAATCACACATAACCCGTACATAGGAGAGAGGAGCTTACGACGACGTTTCGGTCCGACTTAGACCATTTACAAAGTCACACTGAACATTATTAAAGCCAGGGAAGTTTTCAGCGGTCTGGGCTTCAATCCATTGCATTGATTTGATATAAACCTGCAAAGAGCGAAACATTTTGACAGTGAAATCTTCTTCTGCACTTGTGGTCTTATTTCAACATTATAAACAGTGGGATTTGTATCCACGTCTCGCACAACGCTGAGATGACCTTCACAAACACAAAAAGTTTTGTTTATGTCTTGCATTTGGTAACACTGAGGTCTGAGACTAATGAACTGTGAGTAGGCTTTTAAGACCTAAATTATAGGACTTGGAACCTGGGTCTTGAGACCTGAGACTTGGGAATTAAAACCTAAGATCCTGGACGTATAGTCAAGAATATTTTAGTGTATAAGTTCAGAAAACCAATCTCTCTGAGAGAGTAAGTGAATTTTTTTGCAAGGGTACATGAGCGAGAGAGAGAGTTGTGGTAACACTGTTAATGCTCAATTTTTATGGATAGGGAATGAGTGCTTCTTCTGGATGAACTGATAAGTCAGTGCCAGCGGATGTTTGAAGTGTAAATAACAACAGTAGTAGAGGAGGGGAGCGGGATGCAGCAAGGTTAGAAACAGTTGTGGTAGTACAGTGATCTGAGTGGTGGTGACAGTGACAATACCCAACAATGGTAAACACATCACTGGTAGCAGAGTGATCTGAGTGGTGCTGACAGTGACAATACCCAACAGTTCAAGTTCAAAACAACGGAAGACAAAATATAATAGCAATAAACGTATAAAAGCACTATGAGTATTTATACCCACTGTATACTAATTACCTGTACACACAACCCGCACATATAAAAGAGAGGAGCTTACGACGACGTTTCGGCCCGACTTGGACCATTTACAAAGTCACACTAACACACAGAGACGGGGGAAGGGGTATTTATAGGCAGGCAGACAGGGGAGGGTACCAGAGAGTGGGGTAATAATGGAGTAAGTAGTGGAAGTGGTAGTAGTAGTAATAGTAGTAGTGGAGACAGTCATATTCTAGAGGAGCACTGCAATGAGGCTAGGACCCGCAAGGGTGGGACGAGAACAAAGAGGGAGGAAAGGCGAATAAAATAAAGGATAAATACAAGGCAAAAAGAAAAGAAAGAAAGGAAAACCCATAGGAGAAAAAAGGAGAGAGAGAGAAAAGATGAAAGGGGAAGGAATCAGGTTAAGTCACGGGTGTTCTGAAGTTTAGAGCATTTAACAATGTAATGAGAGAGGAAAGCATCAACAGAGACAAAGCCAGGGCTCAGATTCATACAGGGAAAGTTGTGTATAAGTTAGGATTCAACCAGGCGGCGACTATGAAAGTTGGACGTAGGGTAGACAGTTTTAGCAGAAGACCAATAAATAGGATGACTGTGATCTCTGACATGACAGAAAAGAGCATTATTAGTGTCGGCAAGCCAACACTATTTTGTGCTCCTTGAGTCTGTCAGAAAGAGATCGGCCAGTTTCTCCGAAGTACTGAAGAGGACAGGAGGAGCAAGAAATAGAAGTAGACACCAGGAGAATCTGTGGAGGGAGGGGAAGTATGAACTAGATTAGTGCGAAGAGTGTTAGTCTGACGAAAGGTAAGTTTGATGTCTAAGGAACGGAGAGAGTTGCTGAGATTAGAGAGACCAGAGATGTAGGGAAGGCAGAGGACTGGAGAGTTCTCAGGAGTAGAGGGTTTAGGAGAGAAGAAAGTCCGTTTAGCACGAGAGAAAGCAGAGTCTATGAAATGGGAAGGGTAGCCCAGGCGGGAAAATGAATTATGAAGAGTGGAAATTTCTGCTTCAAGAAACTGAGGATCACAGATACGGAGAGCACTGAGAAAAAGGAGATAAGAACACTCTTCTTGACAGAGGAGGCATGATAAGAAAGTAATGAATGTACATGCCACTGTGCTCTGGTCTCTCTAATCTCAGCAACTCTCTCCGTTCCGTTTTGTTGTGTTATGTTTTGCTGTGTTATGTTTTGTTGTGTTATGTTTTGTTGTGTTATGTTTTGTTGTGTTATGTTTTGTTGTGTTATGTTTTGTTGTGTTATGTTTTGTTGTGTTATGTTTTGTTGTGTTATGTTTTGCTGTGTTATGTTTTGTTGTGTTATGTTTTGCTGTGTTATGTTTTGTTGTGTTATGTTTTGTTGTGTTATGTTTTGTTGTGTTATGTTTTGTTGTGTTATGTTTTGCTGTGTTATGTTTTGCTGTGTTATGTTTCGCTCTTTCATATTTTGTTATGTTTTTATATTATGTTATGTTTTGTTAAGTTACATTATGTTATGTTATGTTTTGTTATGTTATGTTTTGTTATGTTATATTTAGTTATGTTTTGCTGTGTTATGTTTTGTTGTGTTATGTTTTGTTGTGTTATGTTTTGCTGTGTTATGTTTTGTTGTGTTATGTTTTGCTGTGTTATGTTTTGCTGTGTTATGTTTTGCTGTGTTATGTTTTGTTGTGTTATGTTTTGCTGTGTTATGTTTTGCTGTGTTATGTTTTGCTGTGTTATGTTTTGCTGTGTTATGTTTTGTTGTGTTATGGTTAGCTCTTTTATATTTTGTTATGTTTTTTATATTATGTTATGTTTTGTTATGTTACCTTATTTTATGTTATGTTATGTTTTGTTATGTTATATTTTGTTATATTATGTTTTGTTATATTATGTTATATTTGTTTTCTTATGTTATGTTTTGTTAAATTATGTTTTTTTATGTTGTGTTTTATTTTATGTTTTGTTATGTTTTCTTATGTCATGTTATGTTTTGTTATATTATTTTATTATATTATGTTATGAATCAACCATTGTAAAAACAATTTTTTAATTAATTAGATGACAACAGTCTTGTCTGAGTTCTTGTCATTGTTCATGTACAACACTGGCTATTATTGTAACGGAAAACACCAATTTTGTTCATGTCAGTGTTGTTCATGTCAACACTGTCTATTATATTGTTCTTAGTTGTGTTCATTCATAACAGTAAACATTAATGTTG
>WNWK01028792.1:0-25017 GCA_009830355.1 Cherax destructor | reverse complement strand
TGTGTGTGTGTGTGTGAAGCCCCGGGTGGGGGCCCTTTCCTTTGTGTGTGAAGCTTTTTCCTCGGTGGGGGTTGTGTGGTTCCTTCCTTGTGTGTGTGTGTGAAGCCTTTTTCCTGTGTGTGGGGGCTTCTTCCTTGTGTGTGGGGTAAAACCCTTCCTTGTGTGTGTGTGGTCTCCCTGTGTGTGTTTTAAGCTTCCCCTGGGTGTGGAACCCTTTTTCCCCCTTTGTGTGTGTGTGTGAAGCCTTCCTCGGTGGGGTGTGTGTGAAGCCCCTCTGTGTGTGTGTGGGGAACCCTTTTTCCCGTGGTGGTGAAGTTCTTCCTGTGTGTGTGTGTGTGGGGGGCCCCTGTGTGTGTGTGTGTGTGTGGGCTTCTTCCTCGTGTGTGTGTGGTTTCTTCCTCTGTGTGTGTGGTGAGTTCCCTCGTGTGTTGTAAGCCTTTCCTCTTTGGTGGGGTGAACTTCCCCGGTGTGTGGGGTGAACCCTTTTTCCCTTGTGTGTGTGGAGGTTTCTTCCTGTGTGTGTTTTTGGTGGTTTTCCTGTGTGTGTGTGTGTGTGTGTGTGTGTGAGGTTCTTCCTGTGTGTGTGTGTGAAGGTTCTTCCTGTGTGTGTGTGAAGCTTCTTCCTGGTGTGTGTGTGTGTGTGTGTGTGTGTGTGAAGCTTCTTCCTGTGTGTGTGTGTGTGTGTGTGTGTGAAGCTTCTTCCTGTGTGTGTGTGTGTGTGTGTGAAGCTTCTTCCTGTGTGTGTGTGTGTGTGAAGCTTCTTCCTGTGTGTGTGTGTGTGTGTGAACCTTCATTACTTTTGTCTAAATATTTAATAAGGTTCACGAGTATAAATGTTTAATATGGCTTGAGGGAAAAGTTTCCAACAGTAAGTGTAAAGTAGAGAGTGGTGTTAGCTCAAGCACGCTCCTTTAAGACCTCTTGAAAGCTGCAAAACTTTGTAAGTATGTTTAAATTATTAAACATATAATTATGTAAATGGTGCGCCGAGTATAAGCGTATGTAGGAAAGTTAGGCAGGTAGAAGAGTGCCAAGTTTGTGTTACACTTGAGAGTTGTGCAAATGTTAGCTTACTTCTCAAGTGTCTATGCTCACGTGCACTCCTGTGTATTTACTTATTGTACTGAGTTGTTGCTGTGGAGGGGGGGGGGTCGAATCTCAGGCACATGTCGAACATTGAAGTGGACGATAATAATAATAATCTTGATTTCTACAAGTACATGATACAACTTATACTGACCTAGCTGACATCAATGACACACTATATAGAAAACCCCTGGTTATGCAGAGCATTTCGCTTAATTTTATCCCCAGGATATCGTGTATAAGCTTATTTTTTTCTAGGTGCTCCACTATTCTTTTCCTGTAGTTTAATGCTACCTATCTGTCTCCTTAAAGATTGGGACTACACTTGCTGTCTTCCACACTTCAGGTAGTTGCCCTGTTTCGATAGATGTGTTGAAGGTTATTATTAGTGGCACACACAGCACCTCTGCTCCCTCTCTTAGGACCCAAGGAGAGATGTTATCTGGTCCCACCGCCTTCGAGGTAACTAGTTCACTTAGCAGACTCTTTACTTCGTCCTCGGTTGTGTGTAGTGTGTGCAGCGCTTGTTGGTGTACCAACTTGCCTTTATTTTTTTTTTAAGTTTAATTTTTAAAGGAGTTAGGCCTATTCGGCAAGTTCGGCTTATTTAGTACGATATATATATGTCGTGCCGAATTGGTAAAATTTGTTAATTAACAAGAGCTCATTTAAAATTAAGTCCTTTCTAAAATTATCTATTATACGTTTAAAAATATATTTCTTTTCATTTATGTTAATGTAAAAATTAATAATTTTGTACCAAAGAACCTTAGAAAACTTACCTAACCTTATTATAACAAGCGAAATTTAATTTAGCCTAATCCAACTAAATATATTTTAGATAAGTTTACAATAATTTAATAATGAGTTTTGCGAAATTATTGCATACACAAATTTTCGCTTGCCTTATTCGGCAAGAATAGCGTTGCTATTTAAGCCAAAATCGCAAGTTTTACCTATTACGTATATATATATATATATATATATATATATATAAATTCATGTATCTGTGTCTTGTATCTAGGGAGTACATTTTACAGTAAGTGGTTCGATGCGCCTCCTGTGATTTATATAGTTTATGGACTCTGTGCCAGTAGTGTTTGTACATTTTCCATTTCTGATATCTCTCCTGCCTTCAAAAATATTATGAGAACAAATCAATATTTCAGACATGATAACACAAGTTATTGCGTCAGTAGTGTGACTTCTCGAGTCTTGAAAATTCTCATAATCAATGTTGTCATTTCCTGTCTTTGGTTGCATTGTCCTTATTCTTTTTGTCTAAACAATAGGTCATGTGACATTATGTGTGAGATGGATGGACCGCACTGTGTATCCTCTATGTCGTTTACTGTTCTTTGTTCTTTGTCATCGTTCAACATCATCTTAGTTTCCTCTGCACACTGAAAGATTTTGTAAATATCCGTTTATTTATTTTTCTACCGAGACAGTTTCCATGTTTATTGTAGTGTCATCTGCTGAGGAAGATACGAGGCTGTGACTGGTGTTTTTATTGTTTATATTTATGGTTTTTGTGAGGGTGATAAACATTAATTGCTTTAGGGTGCTGAACTTTCCTCTTTGTCTTGACTGGACTTTGTTTACAACCATTCTTTCTGATTGTTAGGAATCTGAACCTCCATTACCCTACTTTTTCCTCTTACAACTACCTGGTAGATGTTATGAGATATCACCCTAGGGTAGCATTTGTCAAAATACTTTCGTAAAATCCTTATACAACACGTCAACATTTTCTTTTTCTTTTCAAATCCTCAGTGTATTTTTTTTTTCACGATCTAATGGTTGAGATTTCATTATCTTCCAGCATTAGCATTTCAGCAAGTTTTAAGACTCTTTGTGATGTGTGATGGTACTTCTTTGTGTCTGTGGTTATCTGTCATTGCTCTGCTGTCTCCTTTATCAGCTGAAGCTATATTCTTACTTTTTAAAAGCTCTGAGTATTAGAAGTTAACCCATGTTAAAATATAACAGTCGGCATCTCAGTTGTTATACAGTAACACCTCTTGTAATATAACACATGAGAGTCAGTAGATCAATTGAATATAGACAACACCTGTGGAAAGGTGTTGCTACAGCCGGGAAATAACCCAAAGACCGGAAATCAGATGAGCTGATCACAGTACAAAACAGGAAATGCTGGGTATCTGTTATTTACTGGGGCAAGCAGCGATGCCTGTCACCTGAGACAGAGAGAGAGCGTAGTCAGGACCAGTATGATGACACTTGATGCACACTCAGGTATTATTTGTTACCACCTTCCCTCCACCATTCAACTTCATACACCGCGTCTTTTGCGCTGAATGACCTACGTGTTTTTAGCGTTTAAAATTAGTTTTTTTTTTATCAGCATCTACTGTCCTTGGGGCTGTTACTTTATTTTACTGTCATCAAGTTCTGTCCTTTGGGTCTTTTCTTCTTATTTTCATCAGTAATGTCCTTGGGGTTGTTGTTTCTATCTTATTTTCATCAAGCACTGCCTTTTGGGACTTATTTTCAGTACGTACTGTCCTTAGGACTTTTCGTATTTTCAGTACGTACTGTCCTTAGGACTTTTCTTATTTTCAGTAACTACTGTCCTTAGGACTTTTCTTCTCTTATTTTCAGTACGTACTGTTCTTAGAACTCACTTTTTCCCCTTCAGTTTCCCACTGTGAGACACAAGTGGTAAACATCCTGTCCTTCAGTATCACTGAGGGTTCTTCCTCGGTGACAGATAGATTCAGTTCTTTCCGCTACGTACGTTCTTTAACGAGGCGTGATGTTACACTCTACGGCCTTTCTCCAGCGGTCACCTGTACGTGGTTACAAGGGATCGTCATCCTCGCAGTCAGGTCCCAGACCAGACCTCTTTGTGTTGACAGCCTGATCAGCCAGGCTGTTTGTGCTCGCATTTAAATTACACTGAAAAGGCACAGCAACTCTAGGGCCAGCATACAATTATATGTTAAACAATATTAATTTAGGAAGGACAAAAACTCACTTATATACAAATATGTCTATATATTAAAGTAAATTATATACAACTTATAACCTACTACAAAAACCCATCACACTCCAGTTTACATTAACTCACTAGTACACTGCTACTAGCACACTGCCACTCGCACACTGCTACTAGCACACTGCTACTAGTGAGTAAAATACAATTATATCAACAGGGGGGCTCCGTGACATAACCCCCCCTCCTCTTCACTTCTGCCTGGTACACTAGTTACCAGCAGCAGCCAAAAACACCAATGGTATACACTAAACAAAAATTACCAAAATTACCTACTCACACTACTACCCAAACAAGATGACTTCACCCGGTCACCACCCGTCACAACCCGTCACAACCCGTCTCTACTGAACTAAACACCTCATCTGTTCCTGTCTTGGCCACTCTGACAGGAATAAAACTCGGAACTATGACATTATGTATGGAGCGTTTTTTTTTTTTTATAAAATATTTTACCGCAGCACACTGCGTAAGTGTGGTGTGTGTGTGTGTGTGTGTGTGTGTGTGTGTGTGTGTACTCACCTATTTGTGGTTGCAGGGGTCGAGTCATAGCTCCTGGCCCCGCCTCTTCACTGATTGCTACTAGGTCCTCTCTCTCCCTGCTCCATGAGCTTTATCAAACCTCGTCTTAAAACTATGTATGGTTCCTGCCTCCACTACGTCGCTTTCTAGGCTATTCCACTTCCTGACAACTCTATGACTGAAGAAATACTTCCTAACATCCCTTTGATTCATAGGAGTCTTCAACTTCCAATTGTGACCCCTCGTTTCTGTGTCCCCTCTCTGGAACATCTTGTCTCTGTCCACCTTATCTATTCGTCGCAGTATTTTATATGTCGTTATCATGTTTTCCCTAACCCTCCTGTCCTCTAGTGTCGTCAGGCCGATTTCCCTTACCCTTTTTTCGTAGGACAATCCCCTTAGCTCTGGGACTAGTCTTGTTGCAAACCTTTGCACTTTCTCTAATTTTTTGACGTGCTTGACAAGGTGTGGGTTCCAAACTGGTGCTGCATACTCCAGTATGGGCCTGACGTATATGGTGTACAGAGTCTTGAACGATTCCTTAGTGAGGTATTGGAACGCTGTTCTTAGGTTTGCCAGACGCCCGTATGCTGCAGCAGTTATCTGATTGATGTGTGCCTCAGGAGATGTGCTCGGTATTATACTCACCCCAAGATCTTTTTCCTTGAGTGAGGTTTGCAGTCTTTGGCCCCCTAGACTATAATCTGTCTGCGGGCGTATGTGTGTGTGTGTGTGTGTGTGTGTGTGTGTGTGTGTGTGTGTGTGTGTGTGTGTGATATAGAAGGGTAATTACCAGATACTTATTCTCTAATATCTAATACTTGTGTTATATCACTGTGATGATCCAACAGTTCTCTACAACAAAGTGTTTCTCTGGTGTTATTTGTTCACTCTCTCGCCTCTTTATACATTGTAATTTTCCTCAACATTTCACCGTCCATAACATCCCTTGTGTGTTGTGTGTGACCGCTGCTAACATTGTATTTGCTGCCACCAGGAGTCTCTTAGGTAAACTACCAGTGTTTCAGTCGCTACGTGATCCTGGAAAAGTGTTCCGGTATTTGATAAGCCCAGCCTCCTCTACCTCAGTGCACACACAAGGTCTGTAGGAGTGACGGCGGTTATAATATTTCAATGGAGGAAAATATAAACATATGTATATGTGGGCGTATGTTTGTATGACTTTCTGAAGGTATGTCCACTTTCACATATATACATGTGTGTAGTAATTGTCGCTGTAAATGAAGATGAATGTAATTAATTATAAAACAGCAATTGTAATTGAACTTTTAGA
This sequence comes from Cherax destructor, assembly GCA_009830355.1. Taxonomy (NCBI): domain Eukaryota; kingdom Metazoa; phylum Arthropoda; class Malacostraca; order Decapoda; family Parastacidae; genus Cherax; species Cherax destructor. Next base: position 19,096 of record WNWK01028792.1, on the reverse strand, counting down.
TTAAAAATAATTGTAATTAATTGTTGTCAAGTTATACCTGATTAAATTACATCATAAAACTGAGGCCTTATCGTGAGTTAATGACAGAATGAAAGCAAGTACACGTTACATGTTACACGTATATTATAATGTGTCTCTTGTTGCCTGGGTCACGTCCAGTACTTGTACTGCCAAGAGTCACGTTGTGTGACTGACTGGAGTCTCCTCAGTCACACTCAAAAACAGATGCAGTGTTTAGTGAAAAAAATTATACTTGTGTCAAAAGTTTTATTTTTTTATGATTTTGATGAGTAACATTCTGAAAATAGTTTATTTTTGAGAAGAGGAAGCCACTGGTTATGAATTTTTAATGGAGAAGCGTTGATAGTTTTAATGAATAATCCTGACTCAGTAAAGTCTCTTGAATGAGTTATAAAATAAACGAAGAGAAACTATTTCTTCTTATTTTTCTTATTCTATTGAGGAGTTTTAACATATAATTTAAGACTCAAATTATTTTGTAATCTTTTATTAATTTTCATGAAGATGGTGTTGCTAGTGTCACCTCTGACGACCTTAATGAAGATGGTGTTGCTAGTGTCACCTCTGACGACCTTAATGAAGATGGTGTTGCTAGTGTCACCACTGACGACCTTAATGAAGATGGTGTTGCTAGTGTCACCTCTGACGACCTTAATGAAGATGGTGTTGCTAGTGTCACCTCTGATGACCTTAATGAAGATGGTGTTGCTAGTGTCACCTCTGACGACCTTAATGAAGAAGGTGTTGCTAGTGTCACCTCTGACGACCTTAATGAAGATGGTGTTGCTAGTGTCACCTCTGACGACCTTAATGAAGGTGGTGTTGCTAGTGTCACCACTGACGACCTTAATGAAGATGGTGTTGCTAGTGTCACCTCTGACGAACTTAATGAAGGTGGTGTTGCTAGTGTCACCTCTGACGACCTTAATGAAGATGGTGTTGCTAGTGTCACCTCTGACGACCTTAATAAAGATGGTGTTGCTAGTGTCACCACTGACGACCTTAATGAAGATGGTGTTGCTAGTGTCACCACTGACGACCTTAATGAAGATGGTGTTGCTAGTGTCACCTCTGACGACCTTAATGAAGATGGTGTTGCTAGTGTCACCTCTGACGACCTTAATGAAGATGGTGTTGCTAGTGTCACCTCTGACGACCTTAATGAAGATGGTGTTGCTTAGTTCATCATTGACGATTTTAATGAGAGTTTTGCTTATGTAGCTCTGACGAACCTTAATGAAGATGGTGTTGCTAGTGTCACCTCTGACGACCTTAATGAAGATGGTGTTGCTAGTGTCACCTCTGACGACCTTAATGAAGATGGTGTTGCTACATGCACCTTATGAAGGTTCTAGTGACGACGACCTTAATGAAGATGGTGTTGCTAGTGTCACCTCTGACGACCTTAATGAAGATGGTGTTGCTAGTGTCACCACTGACGACCTTAATGAAGATGGTGTTGCTAGTGTCACCTCTGACGACCTTAATGAAGATGGTGTTGCTAGTGTCACCTCTGACGACCTTAATGAAGATGGTGTTGCTAGTGTCACCTCTGACGACCTTAATGAAGATGGTGTTGCTAGTGTCACCTCTGACGACCTTAATGAAGATGGTGTTGCTAGTGTCACCTCTGACGACCTTAATGAAGATGGTGTTGCTAGTGTCACCTCTGACGACCTTAATGAAGATGGTGTTGCTAGTGTCACCTCTGACGACCTTAATGAAGATGGTGTTGCTAGTGTCACCTCTGACGACCTTAATGAAGATGGTGTTGCTAGTGTCACCTCTGACGACCTTAATGAAGATGGTGTTGCTAGTGTCACCTCTGACGACCTTAATGAAGATGGTGTTGCTAGTGTCACCTCTGACGACCTTAATGAAGATGGTGTTGCTAGTGTCACCCTGACGACCTTAATGAAGATGGTGTTGCTAGTGTCACCTCTGACGACCTTAATGAAGATGGTGTTGCTAGTGTCACCTCTGACGACCTTAACGAAGATGGTGTTGCTAGTGTCACCTCTGACGACCTTAATGAAGATGGTGTTGCTAGTGTCACCTCTGACGACCTTAATGAAGATGGTGTTGCTAGTGTCACCTCTGACGACCTTAATGAAGATGGTGTTGCTAGTGTCACCTCTGACGACCTTAATGAAGATGGTGTTGCTAGTGTCACCTCTGACGACCTTAATGAAGATGGTGTTGCTAGTGTCACCTCTGACGACCTTAATGAAGATGGTGTTGCTAGTGTCACCTCTGACGACCTTAATGAAGATGGTGTTGCTAGTGTCACCTCTGACGACCTTAATGAAGATGGTGTTCTAGTGTCACCTCTGACGACCTTAATGAAGATGGTGTTGCTAGTGTCACCTCTGACGACCTTAATGAAGATGGTGTTGCTAGTGTCACCCTGACGACCTTAATGAAGATGGTGTTGCTAGTGTCACCTCTGACGACCTTAATGAAGATGGTGTTGCTAGTGTCACCCTGACGACCTTAATGAAGATGGTGTTGCTAGTGTCACCTCTGACGACCTTAATGAAGATGGTGTTGCTAGTGTCACCTCTGACGACCTTAATGAAGATGGTGTTGCTAGTGTCACCTCTGACGACCTTAATGAAGATGGTGTTGCTAGTGTCACCTCTGACGACCTTAATGAAGATGGTGTTGCTAGTGTCACCACTGACGACCTTAATGAAGATGGTGTTGCTAGTGTCACCTCTGACGACCTTAATGAAGATGGTGTTGCTAGTGTCACCTCTGACGACCTTAATGAAGATGGTGTTGCTAGTGTCACCTCTGACGACCTTAATGAAGATGGTGTTGCTAGTGTCACCACTGACGACCTTAATGAAGATGGTGTTGCTAGTGTCACCTCTGACGACCTTAATGAAGATGGTGTTTCTAGTGTCACCACTGACGACCTTAATGAAGATGGTGTTGCTAGTGTCACCACTGACGACCTTAATGAAGATGGTGTTGCTAGTGTCACCTCTGACGACCTTAATGAAGATGGTGTTGCTAGTGTCACCTCTGACGACCTTAATGAAGATGGTGTTTCTAGTGTCACCTCTGACGAACTGCTGATTAAGTGAAACCCACAGGTGTATGAGTGTACCCTAGAAGGTTCACCAGAGCTTGTTTACTCTCTCAGCCAGACCCTGGGCAAGGCTTGTCTTGTGCTTGCCTGACCAACCAGGCTGTTACTGCCAGCTACCCACTGACCCATATATCCATAACAGCCTGGTTGATTTGACAGTCGCCGGAGGTACATATCCAATTTTCTCTTGAAAACTTCTACACTTAGTTTCGGCATTGTTTTTTATGTCTTATGGTAGAGTGTTAAACAGTCTGTCCCACGGATGTTGATGCAGTGCTCTCGTACTCTACCCATGGCTTCCATGTTTTTCACTAGGTTTATTTTACATGTTCCCCTGTGTCTCTCGCGGCTCTGTATTATGATAGTGTGTGCAGATTTGAGACCAAACCCTGAAGCCCCTTTTACGTATGTATATTACTATGTATCTCTCCTCTCCAGTGAGTACATATTTACAACTTTGAGGAGTTCCCGTTAGTTTAAATGCCGGCCGTGAATGATAAATGTTCTACTCTGAAAGGAGCTGTCAACACTGAACAGTACACTGGGTGAGAGAGCACAAGTCATTTGAAAAGTGTTACCACTGGCACTGTCTCCCCCCCCCTGTTTAAAAAGTTCCCATTATCCACCTTGTCATTCTCCTGGCTTTTTTGACATTCACCTTATTTTGTTCTTTGAAAGGTCAGCTGACATTATTGCACCCTGATCTTTCACATGTTCCTTTCGTTCTATTTGGTGATCTTGCATTTTGTAGTGTCTCCCTCTTAACATAATTCTTCATTCTTTCCATATTTCAGCAGTTTGAATTTGTTGCTATTGAAGGTCGTGTTATACTCCACTACCCAGTGGAAGACTTTATTTGTATCTTCCTGAAATTTGTGTGTTCTCTACCGAGGTGATTTTCATGCTTATGTTGGCATAAGCATGAAATGTATTTTTATCTATATCATTTGAGGATACAAAAAAAAAAAAAACAGTAAAGGCGCCAAGACCCCGCCTTGGGGAACTTAGTTTTTTATTTTGCTAATGCTGTCATGCTTGAATTTTAATGAATTGTAATATGTGAAAATGATGTAACTTGGGCAGACACACAGATGATGATGATCAAACCAAATGCAAAATATATGGCCAGGCCAGTGCTCACTATCTTGAACACTATGCACTTTATTGTCTACTTATTGGGGAATATAGCAACAGTAAAATACGTAACCTATATATGTGATACGTCAAGATATTTTATTAATGAAAATAAGATACCAGATATATTAAGTAAATTTCCTAAATTTGCTTGTAACAGATAAGTGAACTGTGGATATAAATCCAGATGTATTCCTGTTAACCTTTTTGGTCCTAGTTCTTAGGTCTTTTGTGTATCCATATGCTCTTGCGCTACCGTCCACAGGATGAATATTGGACGCACAATAAACTAGCCACTTCGATGACAAAATCAGATCGTTAAAGTCAATATTAGTTTCATTATTTTACACGTGCAATTATGCATCTACAGCTTTCTACAATTCATTGAAACAATTCATCTAATTTTGTACAGCTTTTAGGTGCAGTTTCCATTTTTAAATTGTAGGGAATGAAAAACATATTAAACATTATGTCTTAGATCTAACACAGTAAAACACATTATGTTAAACTTAACTTATTTAGTTATTTGTAATGTTGCTGCTGGAGCCTTGACTGGTTTACTGTAATAAATATTATGATGTAAATGGTTCAGAAACCCGACAAGTTGAACACTTCGACTCTATGACTCACGAAATCATAATGACACGATTGTAAACAAACCATACCACAGGGGGGTTAGATGAATCTTGTTGAGGCTAGCTGGTCCAGTGGCTAACGCGACGGACTTGAGTTTTGAGACTCTGATCGCGGGTTCTCACCCCACCCGTGATATGGTTTACTTCGACTCCAGGCTGAGAGACTGATTACCTCAAAGTCCTTCTCATCTTCCGTACTGAGGAAGCCACTTTTTGTCGAAACGTTTCCACAATATTGCCAAATGTTGCAAAAGTGTCTTAATTCCTCAGCAAGTATTCTACGCAAATTCTTCATCTGTTTGACTGAGAATGTCATTAATATTCTTCTTCTGTAGTGTTCAGACACATTTATCAACAGTATTACTTGTGTAGTTTACGTATCGTAGCAACATTTATAGGCAGGCTCCCTGGCCAAGCTTCAGTAACATGAGCCTCTCGCACATAGGCCGCTCCTCAAACACATGTCTGCCACAGACTGTAGCAGGCACAGCAGGCGGGCAGGACCTGCTCCTCTACGAGTATCATTATAAGTAAGTTTATTCAGGTACAGGTACGCATAAATACAGCTACATAAATTGTCACACATAGCAGCACATCATTTACCAAACTGCGGCAGGCCAGGATTTGACCCCACGACACATTGTCCCGCCTCAAAGAGGCCACACAATGTGACATATATTGTGTGGCCTCTTGAGGCGGGACAATGTGTCGTGGGGTCGAATCCTGGCCTGTCGCAGTTTGGTAAATGATTCAAAACCACTTGTTTCGTGGTTTCATTGCTATAGCAGCACATGTGTAGATTACCTACGATAACCCATAAAGGTCAGACTGTCAACAGTGTTACATGTGTAGTACACTTGTATAGATAGATCCCAGCTGCTTTATAGATATGCTCCCTTGGTAGCTGTGACGTCACAGCTACAAGGAGCATATCTATAAAGCAGCTGGGATCTATCTATACAAGTGTACTACATAAGTAACACTGTTGACAAGACAAAGTGACTTATTTGCATCGGTGGGCTGCGATGGCCACCGTAACAGTCCACAATTGTTTCCTTGCTGCCATCGCTTCTTTAAACAACCCCATAACCAATGGTACATTTAAATATAAAAATATGAAGTTAAATGTTTGATTATTATTTCCAACATTTTTAACAATGATTTCAACATTGATAAAATTTGAAACAGTTGAAAACAATTTAATACAAAATGTAAAGCAATTGAAATTTCTTATTTTTCTGACGAAATAATTTTACTTGTTAAGCTGGCAGAGTAATTGAAATTGTAATTGACTTTGCATCATACAATTACTCCCAGCCTACACATGTGTGTATTTGTGTGCGTATGTTTGTGTGTATTGGTACGTGTGCATATGTATACACGTATCCACACACACTATATATATATATATATATATATATATATATATATATATATATGTTGTGTGTGTGTGTGTGTGTGTAGGATGGGGTCCACCTCTGGTGCAAATTGTGGGACCCATAGCCTCGGAGAAGTGGATAAAAAGGCTTCAAGGAAGAATATTTGGATTTCTTCCTGAAGCCGTTTGAATATTCCACTTCTCCTACCACCCCATCTTTTCATTTTTTTTTTTTTACCAATAGGTATATTTTATTACATAATATGGTACAAAAGATTTAAGAGATACATTGTTGATATAAAGATGGCATATACAGTACACGAGGTGTGAGAGATACATGTCTAGTACATATTGTTAATCTCATCCAGCTCCTCAGAGCTGGGGCGCGTGCTCAAAATACAGCATGCATTACCCTTCTGAACAGCAGCGCTGAGTCGCTGGAATAGAAAACTAGCTGTCCTGGGGTCCCTAGTTACCCTGTTGAGTATTTTGCCCAGCTCCTTGAGGAACGTAGATGCACTCTTTCCCCATGAGCCAAGAGTCTCTCGAGCCTATGGGAACAAACATAATGATGGGTAAGTTCTCCATATTTTCTCGACTTTTGGGACCCCCTGAAGGTGGCAGCTGCCCCTCCTTCCTCCCTGGTGTATTGGAGATAGGTATCAGCCAAGGTAGATGCACATGTGTAGTCCCACACCACCTGCTTGCCATCTGTCCAGGCTTGAAGGGTGATACCATCTGGACGCTTTTGGCTGCCATCAGATCTGCATAGTTGGGGTGGCTCCCTTACTGCTGGGCATCCGGCTGTTGTGAGGCTCCTCTTGATGATGTTATTAACCTCTTCATGTCTTGAAATCTTTCCCTCGGATTTACGACACACAAGACCATGGTACCCGAATCGGTCTGCTGCTTCACTGCCACAAATACACCTGTGTTCGACGAGAATAGGGGCGGCAAGTCGAAGGGCAACACCAACGCGGATGGTCTGTGGGTCGAGGCGTGTGCCAAGGCTGGAGTTGGGAACAGCCAACAGAAAGTCCCCTGCATGATGAGCTCTCACTGCCAGGAGGTGGGCTCTATCCTTCCCTGACACACTCTGAAGCATTGCTGAGGCTATATTCTCTACTATTGGGCCATCTCAGTGCGACTGTTGTAGTATATATATAGGTGGCTTTCAGCTTTCCATCTCATCCTCTGCATGCATTGACCGACAAGAGATTTTTACAATGATTAGAATAAGCAAAATATTAGAATAAGCGAAATATTCACAAACATGAAAAGCTCAAAGCCACTTGCCTGAAAGTCACCTGTCTTGGACCAAAACGTCTAGCGTTAGCTGGGCGTCAAGGTATTGGACCAGTGTGGTACGGTGGTAGAGCACTGCGTACCTTGTTCTAAGGTGCGTAGGTACGAATCTCCTTCGACCTCAGATTAGTGTTTGTGAATATATATATATATATATATATATATATATGCGCACTTATACAAAATTTACATATATACACGTATATACTTGTGCTTATGCGTGTGTTTATATGTATGCTTGGGCAGAAGTATAAAGTGCATGTTTAGTCATGTATGTTTCTACACTAGAATATGTAAGTGTTCATATGTATAAGTGTGAGAATGTTTGCATGTGTGAATATGTTGTGCGTATGTATACATGAGTATATATATGATTACATGTTTACATTTATTTATGTACATTTTTGCATGTTTATGTGTATATGTATGTGCATATATTGTGTGTATGAATGTATATATTTATATTTTTCCTTGTATGTATGTATGTGGGGTAATTGTGTATTGTGTCATATATTTTTATATATATATGTTTATATATATATATATATATATATATATATATATATATATATATATGTGTGTGTGTGTGTGTGTGTGTGTGTGTGTGTGTGTGTGTGTGTGTGTGTGTGTGTGTGTGTGTGTGTGTGTGTGTACTCACCTAATTCACCTAATTGTACTCACCTAATTGTGGTTGCAGGGGTCGAGACTCAACTCCTGGCCCCGCCTCTTCGCTGTCTGCTACTAGGTCTCTGCTCTCCTGCTCCATGAGCTTTATCATACCTTGTCTTAAAACTATGTATGGTTCCTGCCTCCACTATATCTTTCTCTAGACTATTCCACTTCCTGACTACTCTGTGGCTGAAGAAATGTTTCCTGACATCCCTTTGACTCATCTGAGTCTTCAGCTTCCAGTTGTGTCCCCTTGTTTCTGTGTTCCCTCTCTGAAACAACCTGTCACTATCTACCTTGTCAATTCCCCGCAGTATTTTGTATGTCGTTATCATGTCTCCTCTGACCCTTCTTTCCTCCAGTGTTGTTAGTCCTATTTCCCTCAATCTTTCTTCATAAGACAGACCCCTGAGTTGTGGAACTAACCTTGTCGCAAACCTTTGCACTTTCTCTAGTTTCCTTACGTGCTTGACCAGGTGTGGGTTCCAGACTGGTGCTGCATATTCTAGTATGGGCCTGACGTACACGGTATACAGTGTCTTGAACGATTCCTTGTTAAGGTAACGGAACGCTAATCTAAGGTTTGCCAGTCGCCCATATGCTGCCGCAGTTATCTGGTTGATGTGTGCCTCCGGAGACGTGCTAGGCGTTATACTCACTCCAAGGTGTGTGTGTGTGTGTGTGCGTGTGAGAAAGAGTAGTAGTAGTAGTAGTAGTTACTAGTCAAAGGCACTTGTCGACAGACACCCCGGCCCGCTTTGTGTATGCGCGCCTTCGTGTTCGTGTACGCGTGTGCGTGTACGCGTGTGAGTGCTACCAGCTTACTGAAGGATAAGATAATAGTAGTAGTATCATTATTATTATTATTGTTAAATATTATATTTTATTAATACTACACGTAATGACGTCTGATAATACAACTCGTTCAATGACTAATTTATTGTGTGTGTGTGTGTGTGTGTGTGTGTGTGTGTGTGTGTGTGTGTGTGTGTGACTCACCTAGTTGTACTCACCTAGTTGTGGTTGCAGGGGTCGAGTCAAAGCTCCTGGCCCCGCCTCTTCACTGGCCGCTACTGGGTCACTCTCCCTGCGCCATGAGCTTTATCATACCTCTGCTTAAAGCTATGTATAGAGCCTGCCTCCACTACATCGCTTCCTAAACTATTCCACTTCCCGACAACTCTGTGACTGAAGAAATACTTCCTAACATCTCTGTGATTCATCTGAGTCTTCAACTTCCATCTGTGTCCCCTTGTTGTTGTGTCCCATCTCTGGAACATTCTGTCTCTGTCCACTTTGTCAATTCCTCTCAGTATCTTATATGTTGTTATCATGTCTCCCCTATCTCTCCTGTCCTCCAGTGTCGTCAGGTCGATTTCCCTTAACCTCCCTCGTAGGACATACCCTTAGCTCCGGGACTAGTCTTGTTGCAAACCTTTGCACTTTCTCGAGCTTCTTCACATGCTTGGCTAGGTGTGGGTTCCAAACTGGTGCTGCATACTCCAATATGGGCCTAACGTACACAGTGTACAGGGTCCTGAACGATTCTTTATTAAGATGTCGGAATGCTGTTCTTAGGTTTGCTAGGCGCCCATATGCTGCAGCAGTTATTTGGTTGATGTGCGCCTCAGGAGATGTGTCTGGTGTTATACTCACCCCAAGATCTTTTCCTTGATTGAGGTTTGCAGTCTCTGGCCCCTAGGCTGTACTCCGTCTGCGGTCTTCTTTGCCCTTCCCCAATCTTCATGACTTTGCACTTGGTGGGGTTGAACTCCAGGAGCCAGTTGCTGGACCAGGCTTGCAGGCTGTCCAGATCCCTTTGTAGTTCTGCCTGGTCCTCGTCCGATTGAATTCTTCTCATCAACTTCACATCATCTGCAAACAGGGACACTTCGAGTCTATTCCTTCCGTCATGTCGTTCACAAATACCAGAAACAGCACTGGTCCCAGGACTGACCCTGTGGAACCCCGCTCGTCACCGGCGCCCACTCTGACACCTCGCCACGTACCATGACTCGCTGCTGTCTCCTGACAGGTATTCCCTGATCCAATGTAGTGCCTTCCCTGTTACCCCTGCCTGGTCCTCCAGCTTCTGCACTAATCTCTTGTGTGGAACTGTGTCAAACGCCTTCTTACAATCCAAGAATATGCAATCTACCCACCCCTCTCTCTCTTGCCTTATCGCTGTCACCCTGTCGTAGAACTCCAGTAGGTTTGTGACACAGGATTTCCCGTCCCTGAAACCGTGTTGGCCGTCGTTGATAAGCTCATTCCTTTCTAGGTGCTCAACCACCCTTCTCCTGACTATCTTCTCCATGACCTTGCATACAATACATGTCAGTGACACTGGTCTGTAGTTTAGTGCTACGTTCCTGTCTCCTTTTTAAAAATTGGAACTACATTTGCTGTCTTCCAAACCTCAGGTAGTTGCCCTGTTTCGATAGATGTGTTGAAGATCGTTGTTAGGGGTACACATAGCTCCTCTGCTCCCTCTCTCAGGACCCATGGAGAGATGTTATCTGGCCCCATCGCCTTTGAAGTATCTAGCTCGCTTAGTAGCCTCTTCACTTCCTCCTCATTTGTGTGTATTGTGTCCAGCACTTGATGGTGTACCCTACCTCTCCTCCTTTCTGGAGGCCCTTCTATCTCCTCTGTGAACACCTCTTTGAATCTCATGTTGAGCTCCTCACACACTTCCCGGTCATTTCTTGTGACCTCCCCTCCTACCTTCCTCAGCCTGATCACCTGGTCCTTGACTGTTGTTCTCCTCCTGATGTGGCTGTACAGCAGCTTTGGGTCAGATTTGGCTTTTGCTGCTATGTCTCGTACTGTGTGTGTGTGTGTGTGTGTGTGGCGCGCGCTCACCTATATGTAATAACCTATATGTGGTTGCAGGAGTCGATTCATAGCTCCTGGCCCCGCCTCTTCACTTGTCGATACTAAGTCAATCTCTCCCTGTTTCATGAGCTTTATCATACCTCTTCTTAAAGCTATGTACTACAGTACTACAAAAGAGACTGGTACAAAAATTAGAGGAGCAGCAGGAATAGTAGGGAAAGTACTGCAATGGATCAGGGAATACCTGACAGGAAGTGTCAGAGTGGGCGCATGTGTCGAGTGGGGTTCCACAAGGGTCAGTCCTAGGTCCGCTGCTGTTTCTTGTATACGTGAATGACATGAAGGAAGGAATAGATTCAGAAGTGTCGCTGTTCACTGATGATGTGAAAGTTATGAGGAGAATACAAGTAGTCGAAGATCAGCCAAGATTACAAGAAGATTTGGATAGGCTCCTGGAGTTTAACCCCAGCAAGTCATGAAGATTGGGGAAGGACAAAGAAGACCGCAGACGGAGTACAGGTTAGGGTATCAAAGGATCTTGGGGTAAGCATTATAACGAACATGTCTCCTGAGTAACAAATCAATCAAATTACTGATGCAGCATATGGGCGCTTGGCAAACCTGAGAATAGCATTTCGACATCTGAGTAAGAAGTCATTCACGACATTGTACACCGTGTACGTCAGGCCTATACTGGAGTATGCAGCACCAGTATGGAACCCACACCTGGTCAAACACGTCAAGAAATTGGAGAAAGTGCAAAAGTTTGCAACAAGATTAGTCCTGGAACTGAAGGGTATGTCTTACGAGGAGAGGTTAAGGGAACTCAACTTGATGACACTAGAGTATAGGAGGGACAGGGGGGACATGATAACGATGTATAAAATACTGAGAGGAATTGACAAGGTGGATAGGGCTCGAATGTTTCAGAGATGGGACACAGGAACAAGGGGCCACAATTAGAAGCTGAAAACACAGATGAGTCATAGGGATGTTAGGAAGTATTTCTTTAGCCTTAGAGTAGTCAGGAAGTGGAATAATCTGGAGAGTGAAGTAGTGGAGGCAAATTTCATACATAGCTTTAAGAAGAGGTATGATAAAGCTCATGAAACAGGGAGAGATTGACTTAGTATCGACCAGTGAAGAGGCGGTGCCAGAAGCTATGAATCGACCCCTGCAACCACATATAGGTGAGTACACACACACACTACATTGTTGACATTGAACATACAAAGTTGGCACCACAACAGTTTCAGTGCTGCACTGTTACTGCTGATTACAGTTCTGTCACTGCCACAGCTTATGAAACAATGTATTTATGTTACAGTTCCCTCACAGCAGTGAGGAACCGTTCCTCACAACAATGTCACCAGGTTTCACTGTATTGCAGTTACCATTCCTCATTACGCGTCACCTTTTTCAGTGTACCTCAGTTGCAGTTTCTCTTGACACAGGTCAAGTCACTGCTACTGCGTTCCCACACCACATTTAACTGTTTGGCACTGCAAAACTTTTTTCAACTTTAGATGAGAATAATCATGGCAGTACCAGTGTTGCACCATCACACAACACAACACTGGCTTGCAGTGTGGCACCATCACACAACACTGGCTTGCAGTGTTACACCATCACACAACACAACACTGGCTTGCAGTGTGGCACCATCACACAACACTGGCTTGCAGTGTTGCACCATCACACAACGCAACTTTGGCTTGCAGTGTGGCACCATCACACAACACTGGCTTGCAGTGTTGTACCATCACACAACACAACACTGGCTTGCAGTGTGGCACCATCACACAACACTGGCTTGCAGTGTTGCACCATCACACAACACAACACTGGCTTCCAGTGTGGCACCATCACACAACAATGGCTTGCAGTGTTGCACCATCACACAACACTGGCTTGCAGTGTGGCACCATCACACAGCACAGGCTTGCAGTTTTGAACTATCACACAGCACAACACTGGCTTGCAGTGTTGCACCACCACACAACACTGGCTTGCAGTGTTGCACTATCACACAGCACAACACTGGCTTGCAGTGTTGCACCATCACACAACACTGGATTGCAGTGTTGCACCATCACAACCCTGGCTTGCAGTGTTGCACCATCACACAACACTGGCTTGCAGTGTTGCACCATCACACAACACTTGCGCAGTGTTGCACCATCACACAACACTGGCTTACAGTGTTGACATCACACTGGGTGTTGCCATCACCACCTGGCTACGTGTTGCCCATCATCAACCGGTGGTGTTGCCCATCACACAACACTGGCCAGTGTTGCCATCACAACACTGCGCAGTGTTGCACCATCACCTGCGCAGTGTTGCACCATCCACAACACTGCACTGGCTCACACTGGGTGTGTTGCACCATCACACACCTGCACGTGTTGCCATCACAACACTGGCTTGCAGTGTTGCCATCACACTGCGCAGTGTTGCACCATCCAACACTGCTAGTGTTGCACATCATACAACACTGGCACGTGTTGCACAATCACACAACACGCGCGTGTTGCATCCACCATGGCAGTGTTGCATCACAACACTGGCGCGTGTTGCACCATCACCGTTGCAGTGTTCAATCACAACACTGTTCACAACACTGGCTGCAGTGTGCACATCCACAACTGGCTTGCAGTGTTGCACATCACCTGCGCAGTGTTGCACACACAACACTGGCTTGCAGTGTTGCACATCACACAACACTGGCTTGCAGTGTTGCACCATCACACAACTGGCTTGCAGTGTTGCACTATCACACAACACTGGCTTGCAGTGTTGACTATCACACAACACTGGCTTGCAGTGTTGCACACACACAACACTGGCTTGCAGTGTTGCACATCACACACTGCCTTGCAGTGTTGCACCATCACAAACACTGGCTTGCAGTGTTGCACCATCAAACAACACTGGCTTGCAGTGTTGCACCATCACACAACACTGGCTTACAGTGTTGCACCATCACACAACACTGGCTTGCAGTGTTGCACCATCACACAACACTGGCTTACAGTGTTGCACCATCACACAACACTGGCTTGCAGTGTTGCACCATCACACAACACTGGCTTACAGTGTTGCACCATCATACAACACTGGCTTGAGTGTTGCACCATCCACAACACTGGCTTGCAGTGTTGCACCATCACACAACACTGGCTTGCAGTGTTGCACCATCACAAACACTGGCTTGCAGTGTTGCACCATCACACAACACTGGCTTGCAGTGTTGCACCATCACACAACACTGGCTTACAGTGTTGCACCATCATACAACACTGGCTTGCAGTGTTGCACCATCACAACACTGGCTTACAGTGTTGCACCATCACACAACACTGGCTTGCAGTGTTGCACCATCACAACACTGGCGTGTGACTACACAACACTGTTGCACCATCACAACACTGGCTTGCAGGTGTAACCTGGCATTTGCACATGACACAACACTGGCTTGCAGTGTTTCACTATCACACAACACTGGCTTGCAGTGTTGCACTATCACACAACACTGGCTTGCAGTGTTGCACTATCACACAACACTGGCTTGCAGTGTTGCACCTTCACACAACACTGGCTTGCAGTGTTGCACTATCACACAACACTGGCTTGCAGTGTTGCACTATCACACAACACTGGCTTGCAGTGTTGCACCATCACACAACACTGGCTTGCAGTGTTTCACTATCACACAACACTAGCTTGCAGTGTTGCAGCATCACACAACACTGGCTTGCAGTGTTGCACCATCACACAACACTGGCTTGCAGTGTTGCACTATCACACAACACTGGCTTGCAGTGTTGCACCATCACACAACACTGGCTTGCAGTGTTGCACTATCACATAACACTGGCTTGCAGTGTTGCACTATCACACAACACTGGCTTGCAGTGTTGCACTATCACACAACACTGGCTAGCAGTCATATATGACATATCAATATTTGTCATGTGCCAGTCACGTGACTCGTCACTGTTGTTGCTACGAGGAACTGTTAAACAGTGTCCTGGCCAACCAGTGTCTTGCCAACCAGTGTCCATAACGTGGCCAACCAGTGTCCATAGCCTGGCTAACAAGTGTCCATAGCCTGGCCAACTAGTGCCATAGCCTGGTTAACCAGTGTTCATAGCCTGGCGAACCAGTGTCCATAGCCTGGTTAACCAGTGTTCATAGCCTGGCGAACCAGTGTCCATAGTCTGGCGAACAAGTGTCCATTGCCTGGCGAACCAGTGTCCATAGTCTGGCGAACAAGTGTCCATAGCCTGGTTAACCAGTGTTCATAGCCTGGCGAACCAGTGTCCATAGTCTGGCGAACCAGTGTCCGTAGCCTGGGAACCAGTGTCCATAGTCTGGCAACCAGTGTCCGTAGCCTGGCCAACCAGTGTCCATAGCCTGGCCAACCAGTGTCCATAGCCTGGCCAACCAGTGTTTATAGACTGGTTAACCAGTGTCCATAGCCTGGTTAACCAGTGTTCATAGCCTGGCGAATCAGTATCCATAGCCTGGTTAAGCAGTGTCCATAGCCTGGTTAACCAGTGTCCATAGCCTGGTTAACCAGTGTCCATAGCCTGGCCAATCAGTGTCCATAGCCTGGTTAACCAGTGTCGATAGCCTGGTTAACCAGTGTTCATAGCCTGGCGAACCAGTGTCCATAGTCTGGTTAACCAGTGTTCATAGCCTGGCGAACCAGTGTCCATAGTCTGGTTAACCAGTGTTCATAGCCTGGCGAACCAGTGTCCATAGACTGGTTAACCAGTGTTCATAGCCTGGCGAACCAGTGTCCATAGTCTGGTTAACCAGTGTTCATAGCTTGGCGAACCAGTGTCCATAGCCTGGCGAACCAGTGTCCATAGCCTGGTTAACCAGTGTCCATACCCTGGTTAACCAGTGTCCATAGCCAGGTGAACTAGTGTCCATAGCCAGGTTAACCAGCGTCCATAGCCTGGCCAACCAGTGTCCATTGCCTGGTTAACCAGTGTCCATAGCCTGGTTAACCAGTGTCCATAGCCTGGTTAACCAGTGTCCATAGCCTGGTTAACCAGTGTCCATAGCCTGGTTAACCAGTGTCATAGCCTGGTTAACCAGTGTCCATACCTGGTTAACCAGTGTCCATGTCCTGGCCAACCAGTGTCAGTAGCCTGGTTAACCAGTGTCCATAGCCTGGTTAACCAGTGTCCATGTCCTGGCCAACCAGTGTCAGTAGCCTGGTTAACCAGTGTCCATAGCCTGGTTAACCAGTGTCCATGTCCTGGCCAACCAGTGTCGATAGCCTGGTTAACCAGTGTTTATAGCCTGGTTAACCAGTGTTTATAGCCTGGTTAACCAGTGTTCTATAAGCCTGGTTAACCAGTGTTTATAGCCTGGTTAACCAGTGTTTATAGCCTGGTTAACCAGTGTTTATGGCCTGATTAACCAGTGTTTATAGCCTGATTAACCAGTGTTCATAGCCTGGTTAACCAGTGTTTATAGCCTGGTTAACCAGTGTTTATAGCCTGGTTAACCAGTGTTTATAGCCTGGTTAGCCAGTGTTTATAGCCTGGTTAACCAGTGTTTATAGCCTGGTTAACCAGTGTTTATAGCCTGGTTAACCAGTGTTCATAGCCTGGTTAACCAGTGTTTATTGCCTGGTTAACCAGTGTTTATAGCCTGGTTAACCAGTGTTCATAGCCTGGTTAACCAGTGTTTATTGCCTGGTTAACCAGTGTTTATAGCCTGGTTAAACAGTGTTTATAGCCTTGTTAACCAGTGTTTATAGCCTGGTTAACCAGTGTTCATAGCCTGGTTAACCAGTGTTTATTGCCTGGTTAACCAGTGTTTATAGCCTGGTTAACCAGTGTTTATAGCCTGGTTAACCAGTGTTTATAGCCTGGTTAACCAGTGTTTATAGCCTGGTTAACCAGTGGCCGACCAGCCAAGAGGCGACTACAAATGACCGCCACCAGTATCCTCTTCCCCGCTTCTGGGCGGTGCAGGATGCAGATATCCTGGGGATACGGGTATCCTGGGGATACCTGTTTCCTGGGGATACAGGTATCCTGGGGATACAGGTATCCTGGGGATATAGGTATCCTGGGGGTACATGTATCCTGGGGATACAGGTATCCTGGGGATACAGGTATCCTGGGATACAGGTATCCTGGGATACAGGTATCCTGGGGATACAGGTATCCTGGGGATACAGGTATCCTGGGGATACAGGTATCCTGGGGATACAGGTATCCTGGGGATACAGGTATCCTGGGGATACAGGTATCCTGGGGATACAGGTATCCTGGGGATACAGGTATCCTGGGGATACGGGTATCCTGGGGATACAGGTATCCTGGGGATATGGGTATCCTGGGGTACAGGTATCCTGGGGATACGGGTATCCTGGGGATACAGGTATCCTAGCGCAGACATACTGGTCGCCTCACTTGTCCTGCTCTTTGTTGCTGACTGTTAATTGTTCCTTGTTGTCTGGCTACCCACTGACTGAAGACTGAATGACCTTCGGGGTGCCTGGTTAATTGGGTTTAATGCCCTTTGACTACACAAAGGGTCATTAAGGCCGCCTATAACCTGTTCACTACCAGTTAATGATGTTCTGATCCCTGTTATTGGGGTTAAAGTAAGCTCTGCGTTTGTGTGTGTGTGTGTACTGAGGTACACACTCCAGGTATTCCTTCGCTGTTGCTCTCTGCATACATTTCAAGAGAGATGTAAGGCAGAAAGCTCTACTCTGAGTCCGTCATTTTCTTGCCCAACACAGCCATTATTATTATTATTATTATTATTGTAATTATTATTATTATTATTATTATTATTATTATTATTATAGCAAAGAAATATCACTTTGCAGAACTATTTGTAACTGCATTCAACGTTACGCTCGTGTTAACATATTTATCCAGAAAAGTTTTCATGAAAGATCTTTTGAGGTGGAAACGTTGTTCATAAACAAGAAAACAAGTTTCCCCGTCAGTATTCCTTTGTTGTCGTCACTATTAGCATTACTTGTCTTATTGTTGTTGTTGTTGGTAAGAGCTTCATCAGTTACAGTAGGGTGTATGCTGGGGTGTATGCTGGGGTGTATGCTGGGGTGTATGCTGGGGTGTATGCTAGGGTGGATGCTGGGGTGGATGCTGGGGTGGATGCTGGGGTGGATGCTGGGGTGGATGCTGGGGTGGATGCTGGGGTGGATGCTGGGGTGGATGCTGGGGTGGATGCTGGGGTGGATGCTGGGGTGTATGCTGGGGTGTTTGCTGGGGTGTATGCTGGGGTGGATGCTGGGTGGATGCTGGGGTGGATGCTGGGGTGGATGCTGGGGTGGATGCTGGGGTGGATGCTGGGATGGATGCTGGGGTGGATGCTGGGGTGGATGCTGGGGTGGATGCTGGGGTGGATGCTGGGGTGAATGCTGGGGTGGATGCTGGGGTGGATGCTGGGGTGGATGCTGGGGTGGATGCTGGGGTGTATGCTGGGGTGGATGCTGGGGTGTATGCTGGGGTGTATGCTGGGAGGATGCTGGGGTGGATGCTGGGGTATATGCTGGGGTGGATGCTGGGGTGGATGCTGGGGTGTATGCTGGGGTGGATGCTGGGGTGGATGCTGGGGTGGATGCTGGGGTGGATGCTGGGGTGGATGCTGGGGGATGCTGGGGTGTTTGCTGGGTGGATGCTGGGGTGGATGCTGGGGTGGATGCTGGGGTGGATGCTGGGGTGGGTGCTGGGGTGAATGCTGGGGTGGATGCTGGGGTGAATGCTGGGGTGTATGCTGGGGTGGATGCTGGGGTGATGCTGGGGTGGATGCTGGGTGGATGCTGGGGTGGATGCTGGGGTGGATGCTGGGGTGTATGCTGGGGTGTATGCTGGGGTGATGCTGGGGTGTATGCTGGGTGGGTGCTGGGGTGATGCTGGGGTAGATGCTGGGGTGGATGCTGGGGTGATCAATCTTCTGCTTTGGGGTGTATTAATCTTCCCTCGCTTGGTGTTAATTTTTAATCTTCCTCGC
>WNWK01028791.1:0-25018 GCA_009830355.1 Cherax destructor | reverse complement strand
ATACACTCAAACTCTGTCTCGTTCCATTCTCTTTACATGTCCAAACCACCTCAACAACCCCTCCTCAGCTCTTGGACAATCGTTTTGGTAATCCCGCACCTCCTCCTAATTTCCAAACTCCAATTCTCTGCATTATATTCACACCACACATTGACCTCAGACATGACATTTCCACTGCCTCCAGCCTTCTCCTCGTTGCAACATTCATCACCCATGCTTCACACCCATATAAGAGCGTTGGTATAACTATACTCTCATACATTCCCTCTTTACTTCCATGGACAAGGTTCTTTGTCTCCACAGACTCCGAAGTGCTCCACTCACCCTTTTCCCCTCATCAATTCTATGATTCACCTCATCCTTCATAGACCCATCCGCCGACATGTCCACTCCCAAATATCTGAATACATTCACCTCCTCCATACTCTCTCCCTCCAATCTGATATCCAATCTTTCGTCACCTATTCTTTTTGTTATCCTCATCACCTTACTCTTTCCTATATTCACTTTCAATTTTCTTCTTTTACACACCCTACCAAATTCATCCACCAACCTCTGCAACTTTCTCAGAATCCCCCAAAGCACAGTGTCATCAGCAAAAGCAACTGTGACAACTCCCACTTTGTATTTGCTTCTTTATCTTTTAGCCCAACACCTCTTGCCAAGACCCTCGCATTCACTTCTCTTACAACCCCATCTATAAATATATTGAACAACCACGGTGACATCACACATCCTTATCTAAGGCCCACTTTTCTGGGAAATAGTCCCCTTCCCTCCTACACACTCTAACCTGAGCCTCACTATCCTCATAAAAACTCTTTACTGCTTTCAGTAACCTTCCTCCTATTCCATACACCTGCAACATCTGCCACATTGCACCCCTATCTACCCTATCATACGCCTTTTCCAAATCCATAAATGCCACAAAACATCTTTACCCTTATCCAAATACTGTTCACCTATATGTTTCACTGTAAACACTTGGTCTACACACCCCCTACCTTTCCTAAAGCCCTTGTTCATCTGCTATCCTACTTTCTGTCTTACTCTTAATTCTTTCAATAATAACTCTACCATACACTTTACCAGGTACACTAACAGACTTATTCCCCTATAATTTTTGCACTCTCTTTGTCCCCTTGCCTTTATACAAAGGAACAATACACGCTCTCTGCCAATCCCTAGGTACCTTACTCCTCTTTCCATACATTTATTAAATAATAGCACCAACCACTCCAAAACTATATCCCCACCTGCTTTTAACATTTCTATCTTTATCCCATCAATCCCAGCTGCCTTACCCCTTTCATTCTACCCACTGCCTCACGAACTTCCCCTACACTCACAACTGGCTCTTCCACACTCCTACAAGATGTTATTCCTCCTTGCCCTACACACGAAATCACAGCTTCCCTGTCTTCATCAACATTTAACAACCCTCAAAATATTCTCTACATCTTCCCGATACCTCTAACTCTCCATTTAATAACTCTCCTCTCCTATTTTTAACTGTCAAATCCATTTGTTCTCTGGCTTCCTCAACTTATTAATCTCATTCCAAAACTTTTTCTTATTTTCAACAAAATTTGTTGATAACATCTCACCCACTCTCTCATCTGCTCTCTTTTACATTGCTTCACCACTCTTTTAACCTCTCTTTTTCTCTCCATATACTCTTCCTCCTTGCATCACTTCTACTTTGTAAAAACCTCTCATATGCTAACTTTTTCTCTCCTACTACTCTCTTTACATCATCATTCCACCACCGCTCCTTCCTCCCCACCCACTGCCTGTAACCACAAACTTCTGCTGAACACTCTAACACTACATTTTAAATCTACCCCATACATTTTCAACCCCATTGCCTACACCTCACTAGCCCATCTATCCTCCAATAGTTGTTTATATCTTACCCTAACTGCCTCCCTTTTAGTTTATAAACCTTCACTCTCTCTCTTACTTACTGATTCTATTTTCCTTGTATCCCATCTACCTTTACTCCCACTGTAGCTACAACTAAAAGTGATCTGATATATCTGTGGCCCTCTATAAACATGTGCATCCTGAAGTCTACTCAACAGTCTTTATCTACCAATACATAGTCAACAAACTACTGTCATTACGCCCTACATCATATCTTGTATACTTATTTATCCTCTTTTCTTAAAATATGTATTACCTATAACTAAACCCCTTTCTATACAAAGTTCAATCAAAGGGCTCCCATTATCATTTACACTGGCACCCCAAACTTACCTACTACACCCTCTCTGCATGTTTCTCCCACTTTAGCATTTAGGTCCCCTACCACAATTACTCTCTCATTTGGTTCAAAAGTTCCTATACATTCGCTTAACATCTCCCAAAATCTCTCTTCTCCTCTACACTCATCTCTTCTCCAGGTGCATACACGCTTATTATGACCCACTTTTCGCATCCGACCCTTATTTTAATCCACATAATCCTTGAATTTACACATTCATATTCCTCTTTCCTTCCATAACTGATCCTTCAACATTATTGCTACCCTTCCTTAGCTCTAACTCTCTCAGATACTCCTGACTTAATCCCATTTATTTCTCCCCACTGAAACTCGCCTACCCCCTTCAGCTTTGTTTCGTTAGGGCCAGGACATCCAACTTCTTTTCATTCATAACATCGGCAATCATCTCTTTCTTATCATCCGCACTACATCCACGCACATTCAGACAACCCAGTTTTATAAAGTTTTCTTCTTCTCGTTTTTAGTAGATTTGTACAGGAGAAGGTTACTAGCCCATTGCTCCCGGCATCTTAGTCGCCTCATACGACACGCATGGCTACGGAGGAAAGATTCTTTCACTTCCCCATGGACAATAGAGAAAATAAAAAGAACAAGAGCTATTAAGAAAAGAAGAAAAACCTAGATGTGTGTATGTATATATATGCATGTGTATGCCAGTGTAGTGTGACCTAAAGTGTAAGTAGAAGTAGCTAGATATACCTGTTATCCAGCGTGTTTATGAGACAGAAAAAGACACCAGCAATCCTACCATCATGTAAACAGTTTCAGGTTTCTGTTTCACAGTCACCTGGCAGGACGGTAGTACCTCCCTGGGTGGTTGCTGTCTACCAACCTACTACCATATATATATATATATGTCGTGCCGATTAGGTAAAACTTGCTATTTTGGCTTAAATAGCAACTCTCACCTTGCCATATAAGACAAGTGAAAATTTGTGTATGCAATAATTTCGCCAAAATCATTCTGAACATAACGAAAATATATTTTTCATTGTGTTTGTTTATTATTAAATTAATGTTAACGTATCTAAAATATATTTAGTTGGGTTAGGCTAAATTAAATTGCGCTTGTTGTAATAAGGTTAGGTAGGTTTTCAAAGTTTCTCTTGGTACAAAATTATAAATTCTTACATTAACATAAATGAAAAAATATATCTTTAAACGTATAAGAGAAAATTTTAGAAAGGACTTAATTTTAGATGAGTTCTTGCTAATTGACCAGTTTTACCTAATCGGCACGACATTAATATATATATATATATATATAATATATATATATATATATATATATATATATATATATATATATATATATATATATATATATATATATATATATATATATATATATATATATATATATATATATATATATATATATATATTTTATATGTATATATATTTATTTATTTATTTATTAAGGTAGTAGGTTGGTAGACAGCCACCACCCAGGGAGGTACTACCATAATGTGCTAGTAGGTTGGTAGACAGCAACCACCCAGGAAGGTACTACCATCCTGTGGTAGTAGGTTGGTAGACAGCAACCACCCAGAGAGGCACTACCATCCTGTGGAGTAGGTTGGTAGACAGCAACCACCCAGGGAGGTACTACCATCCTGTGGTAGTAGGTTGGTAGACAGCAACCACCCAGGGAGGTACTACCATCCTGTGGTAGTAGGTTGGTAGACAGCAACCACCCAGGGAGGTACTACCATCCTGTGGTAGTAGGTTGGTAGACAGCAACCACCCAGGGAGGTACTACCATCCTGTGGTAGTAGGTTGGTAGACAGCAACCACCCAGGAGGTACTACCGTCCTGTGGTAGTAGGTTGGTAGACAGCAACCACCCGAGAGGCACTACCATCCTGTGGTAGTAGGTTGGTAGACAGCAACCACCCAGGGAGGTACTACCATCCTGTGGTAGTAGGTTGGTAGACAGCAACCACCCAGGGAGGTACTACCATCCTGTGGTAGTAGGTTGGTAGACAGCAACCACCCAGGGGGGTACTACCATCCTGTGTAGTAGGTTGGGAGACAGCAACCACCCAGAGGTACTTACTGTCCTACCAAGTGAGTGTAAAACTAAAGCCTGTTTATTGTTTACATAATGGTAGGCTTGTTCGTGTTTTTTTTCTGTCTCATAAACATGCAAGATTTCAGGTACGTCTTGCTACTTACACTTAGGTCACACTACACATACATGTACACGTTTATGTACACACAGATCTGAGTTTTCTTTGATTTATCTTAATAGTTCTTATTCTTATTGCTTTCCCTTTCATATCCATGGGGAAGTGGAATAAGAATCTTTCCTCCGTAAGTCATGCGTGTTGTAAAAGTCAACTAAAATGCCGGGAACAATGGGCTAGTAACCCCTTTTCCTGTATAACTAGTGGGATGTTTGAATGTGTGTGGATGTTGTGCGAATGATGAGAAAGAGATGATTGTAGATGTTATGAATGAAAAGAAGCTGGATGTCCTGGCTTTAAGTTAGACAAAGATGAAGGGGGTAGGAGAGTTTCAGTAGGGAGAAATAAATGGGATTAGGTAAAGGGTTTCAAATAGAGTTAGAGCTAAAGAAGGAGTTGCAATAATATTGAATAATCAGTTATGGCAGGTAAAGAGGGATTATAAATGTATAAATTCAAGGATTATGTGGAGTAAAATAAAGGTTGGATGTGAAAAGTGGGTTATAGTAAGTGTTTATGCACCTGGAGAAGAAAGAAGTGTAGAGGAGAGAGAGAGATTTTGGGAAATGTTAAGTGAGTGTGTGGGGAGTTTTGAACCAAGTGAGAGAGTACTTGTGGTTGGGGATCTTAATGTAAAGTGGGTAAAAATGTTGTGGAGGGAGTAGTAGGTAAATTTGGGGTGCCAGGGGTAAATGTAAATGGGGAACCATTAATTGAGCTATGTGTAGAAAGAGGTTTGGTAATAAGTAATACATATTTTATGAAAAAGAGGGTAAATAAATATACAAGGTATGATATAGCACGTAAGGAAAGTAGTTTGTTAGATTATGTATTGGTGGATAAAAGGTTGATGGGTAGGCTTCAGGATGTACATGTTTATAGAGTGGCAATGGATATATCGGATCATTATTTAGTTGTAGCTACAGTTAGAGTAAAAGGTAGATGGGACAAAAAGAAAATGGCAACAGCAAGTAAGAGAGAGTTAAAAGGGCATAAACTAAGGGAGGAGGAAGTTAGGGTGAGATATAAGCAACTATTGGCAGAAAGGTGGGCTAGTGCAAGTATTAGTGGGGGGGGGGGGTTGAAGAGAGTTTGGATAGTTTTAAAAATGCAGTATTATAATGTGTGGCAGAAGTTTGTGGCTATAGGAAGGTGGGTGCAGGAAGAAAGAGGAGTGAGTGGTGGAATGAAGAAGTAAAGGGTGTGATAGAAGAGAAAAAGATAGCTTATGAGAGGTTTTTACAAAACAGAAGTGTTAATAGAAGAGCAGAGTATATGGAGAGTAAAAGAAAGGTGAAGAGATTGGTGAGAGAGTGGAAAAGGAGAGCAGATGAAAGAGTGGGAGAGGCTCTGTCAAGAAATTTTGCTGAAAACAAGAAATTTTTTTGGAGTGAGATAAACAAGGTAAGAAAGCCTAGGGAACGAATGGATTTGTCAGTTAAAAGCAGAGTAGGGGAGCTAGTAGATGGGGAGCTGGAGGTATTGGGTAGATGGTGGGAATATTTTGAGGAACTTTTTAATGTCGATGTAAAAAGAGAGGCGGTAATTTCATGTACTGGCCAGGGAGGTACAACATCGTTTAGGAGTGAGGAAGAGCAGAATGTGAGTGTGGGGGAGGTGCGTGAGGCATTACGTAGAATGAAAGGGGGTAAAGCAGCTGGAACTGGAGGGATCATAATAGAAATGTTAAAAGCATGGGGGAATATAGTGTTGGAGTGGTTGGTATTTTTGTTTAATAAATGTATGAAAGAGGGAAAGGTACCCAGAAATTGGCAGAGAGCATGTATAGTTCCTTTATATAAAGGGAAGAGGGATAAAAGAGATTGTAAGAATTATAGGGGAATAGGTTTACTGAGTATACCAGGTAAAGTGTATGGCAGGGTTATTATTGAAAGAATTAGAGGTAAGACAGAGAGTAGGATTGCAGATGAGCAAGGAGGCTTTAGAGTGGGTAGGAGATGTGTATATCAAGTGTTTACATGAAACATATATGTAAACAATATTTAGATACAGGTAGGGAAGTTTTCATTGCATTTATGGATTTAGAAAAGGCATATGGATAGGGGAGCAATGTGGATAGTAGTGGCTAGTTTGTTGTGTGCCTCATATCCATCCTGTGGATAATATTAGCGAGTTTATTGTGCACCTCATATCCATCCTGTGGATGGTAGTAACTAGTTTATTGTGTACCTCATATCCATCCTGTAGATGGTAGTAGCTAGTTGATTGTGTACCTCATATCTATCCTGTGGATGGTAGTGGCTAGTTTATTGTATACCTCATATCCATCCTGTGGATGGTAGTGGCTAGTTTATTGTGTACCTCATATCCATTCTGTGGATGGTATTGGCTAGTTTATTGTGCACCTCATATCCATCCTGTGGATGGTAGTGGCTATTTTATTGTGTACCTCATATCCATCCTTTGGAAGTTAGTGGCTATTTTATTGTGTACCTCATATCCATCCTATGGATGGTATTGGCTAGTTTATTGTGCACCTCATATCCATCCTGTGGATGGTAGTGGCTAGTTTATTGTGTACTTCATATCCATCCTGTGGATGGTAGTGGCTAGTTTATTGTGTACCTCATATCCATCCTGTGGATGGTAGTAGCTAGTTTAGTGTGTACCTCATATCCATCCTGTGGATGGTAGTGGCTAGTTTATTGTGTACCTCATATCCATCCTGTGGATGGTAGTGGCTAGTTTATTGTGTACCTCATATCCATCCTGTGGATGCTATTGGCTAGTTTATTGTGCACCTCATATCTATCCTGTGGATGGTAATGACTAGTTTATTGTGTACATCACATCCATCCTGTGGATGGTAGTGGCTAGTTTATTGTGTACCTCATATCCATCCTGTGGATGGCTAGTTTATTGTGTACCTCATATCCATCCTGTGGATGGCTAGTTTATTGTGTACCTCATATCCATCCTGTGGATGGCTAGTTTATTGTGTACCTCATATCCATCCTGTGGATGGTAGTGGCTAGTTTATTGTGTACCTCATATGCATCCTGTGGATAGTACTGACTAGTTTATTGTGTACCTCATATGCATCCAGTGGATGGTAGTGGCTAGTTTATTATGCACCTCATATCCATCCTCTGGATGGCAGTGGCTAGTTTATTGTGTACATCATATACATCCTGTGGATGGTAGCGCAACAACATATGGATACACAAAAGGTGTAATGTAGCTGGACAAGTATTGGAGTGTTCCTGGGCTAATATGTCCATGAAAACTTATGTCATTGTTATGACTTGAAAAAGGCTCTTGACTAGATTACAAATTTTCAAATCTTGTTTCTTCTCTTCTCTCTTTTCTCTCTCTCTCTCTCTCTCTCTCTCTCTCTCTCTCTCTCTCTCTCTCTCTCTCTCTCTCTCTCTCTCTCTCTCTCTCTCTCTCTCTCTCTCTCTCTCTCTCTCTCTCTCTCTCTCTCTACTCAACATCGCTTGCTGTGATGGACAATAATTTAATACAAATAATTATCCTTTGAAGAATCATTTTTGACAGCTATTCATCGCTCCTGCTGACTCCTCTATTCACCACTGAAGAAGCCTACTGTGTAGTCGAAACGTTTCGGAATAAAGTTACCTAACTGGTACTCATGTGTCTTACTTATCAGTTCTTCATCATCACTGTCGTCCACTTCACTACCACAGTTCTCAACTTCACTATACTGGCGTCTTGTTCACTGCCCTTTCAGTCACCTACTAACCAGATTGTTTGCATGAGTTTGGCTTCCTCTATAGTGTTATACTCATGATATCATGTGAATTTTTTCCTTACTGTGTGTGTAGAGACAATACTGAGTAACACATCCCACTGACTTTAAATCCGCGACTACACAATATTGATGTTGTGAGGTTTGGGGTTTGAAACCAGGTGGTGAGGTTGAGTGATAAACAACTGGTTTATACTGGCTTTATTGTTGATGATCTCTTGTCTGACGGAGTATCACTATAAAGCTGGAGACAAGTTGAAGGGCCATGATAATAACAATAATAATATTTTAATATCTTTATTTACTACAAGTAAATGTACAAGGTATACGGACCATAGTTGACATCAATGACATACTACTATATAGAAAGCCCCTTGTTTTGCAGAGCATTTCTGGTAAATTAGGTCAATTTTGTCCTCAGGATTCGACTAGCCCCCAGGTACCTACTCACTGCTAGGTGAACACTGGACAACAGTTGTCTTAAGGAAACACGTCCTAATGTTTTCCAGTCGTAGCGGGGATCGAATGAAATCGGTTTAGAAAGTCACTTGAGCAAACACTGGGACATATTTATTAGAAAACATTCCGGTCCTGCGACCTTGATCACTTCTAACTTACAGAAGTTAAAAATACAGTATATATAGGTGGAGAGTGAGGTACACCAGTGTCCTCCACTGGGACTCCACGTTAAGGTACTACTGAGTCCTCCACAAGAACTCCACGTTAACGTATGACTGTGTCCTCCCCAAGAACTCCACGTTAACGTATGACTGTGTCCTCCACAAGAACTCCACGTTAAGGTTCGACTGTGTCCTCCACAGGAACTCCACGTTAAGGTATGCCTGTGTCCTCCGCAGGGATTCCACGTTAAGGTACGCCTGTATCCTCCTCAGGGATTCCACGTTAAGGTACGCCTGTGTCCTCCACAGTGACTCAACGTTAAGGTACACCTGTGCCCTCTAAAGGGACTCCACGTTAAGGTACGCCTGTGTCCTTCACAGGGAATCCACGTTAAGGTACGAGTGTGTCCTCCTCAGGGACTCCACGTTAAGGTACGAGTGTGTCCTCCTTAGGGACTCCACGTTAAGGTATACCTGTGTCCTCCACAGTGACTCCACGTTAAGGTACACCTGTGTCCTTCACAGGGAATCCACGTTATGGTACGCCTGTGTCCTCCTGAGGAACTCCAACTAAGTAGAATGAGGCACAGCTCGTTCTCACTGAGCAAGATCATCGTCGTTACCATCACTACAGAACATAATACTGGAAACAACTACGTTGTCTAATAAATATATCCTAGAGTTTACTCACGAGTCTTTTTAAACTACGCGGAAGGATACTCTGGTAGACAACATCACAGAGCTACCAATAAATGCTGAACAGAGTTGTTATGGATTACTGTAGACGCACCACCTCATTCCGAACCCAAAACTTCACAACACTGACGCCAACCACTAACCCTGATCTCACAACGCTAACGCCACCCACCAACTCTGATCTCACAACACTTACGCCACCCACTAACCCTGATCTCACAACAGTAACGCCACCCACCAACCCTGATCTCACGACACTGACGCCACCCACCATCCCTGATCTCACAACACTGACGCCACCCACCAACCCTGATCTCAGAACACTTGCAGCTTGTCCAGATCCATTTTCTGGTTTACTCCTGTGTGTAATCTAATTAGATTCACATCTGCGAACAAGGACACCTGAGATCCTGTTTCCTCTATCATATAGTTTACATACAAAAGAAACAGTACTGGTCCAAGTACTGTCCCCTGTTTAACTCCACTCGTCACACTCGACCATTCCAACACCTGTTCCCCTGTAACTCGTTGCTGCCTTCTTGGTAACTATTCCTTGATCCATTAATGCTGTCACGGTAATTCTTGTCTATGTCACGTCTGTTCCACTGTTGCTTACTACACTGAACGTAATATTAGTGAAGAAACTGATAATACTGATCTTTATGAACCACCAGAATCTAAGACCTTGAAACAACCTCACTGTTCCACTCTATCTGGAGAGGGTTTACCTGGAGAAGGTTTACGTGGAGAAGGTTTACCTGGAGAGGTTTTACCTGGAGAGGGTTTACCTGGAGAGGGTTTACCTGGAGAAGGTTTACCTGGAGAGGGTTTACCTGGAGATGTTTTACCTGGAGAGGGTTTACCTGGAAAGGGTTTACCTGGAGAGGGTTTACCTGGAGAGGGTTTACCTGGAGAGGGTTTACCTGGAGAAGGTTTACCTGGAGAGGGTTTACCTGGAGAGGGTTTACCTGGAGAAGGTTTACCTGGAGAGGGTTTACCTGGAGAGGGTTTACCTGGAGAGGGTTTACCTGGAGAAGGTTTACCTGGAGAGGGTTTACCTGGAGAGGGTTTACCTGGAGAGAGTCTACCTGGAGAGGGTTTACCTGGAGAGGGTTTACCTGGAGAGGGTTTACCTGGAGAGGGTTTACCTGGAGAAGGTTTACCTGGAGAGGGTTTACCTGGAGATGGTTTACCTGGAGAGGGTTTACCTGGAGAGGGTTTACCTGGAGAGGGTTTACCTGGAGAGGGTTTACCTGGAGAAGGTTTACCTGGAGAGGGTTTACCTGGAGAGAGTTTCGAGAATCAAGACTCCTGAGGTCTGTGACCAGGCCTTATAACTCTACAGGAGTTAAATGACCTTGTCAGGGACCTTGACTTAGCAAGGCAGAACTGCTCGTATCACGCTTACAAGACTGGAACCTTTCACCAGAAGGAACACAAATCATTTTAGAACATCCTAAACTATTTTGGCGACATTCTATCAGCTGGGGAATGATATGCCATTCTGCTCTGATGTGAATGACCTTATGAAGGAACTGTGCTATGAACACCATTCAGATGAATGGGGACAATTCCTTAATTCCAGCAAGATCAGTTTGAAATCATTGTTCGTTCACAACGACAATGAAAAAAAAAACATCATTACTACTGGTTCATATTGTGGAATTAAATTTGATATACGAGTCCATGGAAATTCAACTCATAGTAATGAGTTGCTCCCCAGCCTTGGTGGTGCGCGGGTGAGCTCAGTTGTCCCCCTGGTGGAGGTTAGGTGAAATTTTATTTTCACCATCATGGCGGATACCTACCGGCGACGTGTCAACACTGTCTGTGTGGACTTGATTAAAGGTGCTGTGTATCCTGATAATACTGAGATCATCTTGCCATTGGTTCTACGTGACACCTTCGGTATATCGACTGAGGCCATTTATGGCATATCTTTGAACGGATCAGCCAGATTTTTCGTCAAGTTCAACTCCACTGGCGTGTATGAGGAAGTGGTGGACAAGTTTCAGGACAAGCCTATTGTCGTCAACTCGGGATTGGAGGTGTGTATGCGTGACGTGTCCGTGCATTACTCTTGGATTCACGTGAAGAACCTCCCGTTTGAGGCTGCTGAATTTGATGTTCGGCGAGTATTCGGCCTATTACAACCTCAGGTTCAATGGCCTGTTAACCTGAGTGTAAAGGAAGCTTGGAGCAAAGAAACACAGTAGAAGATGTATTGAAATTGTATTTCTTCAAAAATCAGCTAGATTAATTCCAAACTTTTATCTTTTCCTTCACCAAGTAATTGTGATTATATAAGACTTTTGTCTTTTCCTTCACCAAGTATAACAAAGTGATATTTACACCTATGTACACTATATACAAAGGAGTAGTGTTTAGTGCACGCCACAGTTGTCTAGGCTAAGCAGCAGCCAAAAGACAGACAACTTTCCACAACCAGCTCTATGCAGGAATTCCAATGACAAACTGCGAGTGGTAACCACGTCACCTTTTGTCATTGTTAAACTCGCATTTAATTGGCTGAACCGAGTCGTTGATTTGATGATAGGGCCCTCATCACCAAACCCTTAACGATGGTTCGCTGGTTGGAGGGGAGCCTATGTGGGTGTGTTAACATGCTCCGAATAAAGGTTACATACTCTTTGCATGCAACACCCCCACCCCAAGAGGGCTCAGGACTAGGCTTCCACCTCAAATGGGTAGAGTGCCACCATGGCACATTATAATAATGGGACCGCCTTTCCCCTCTACCATCCTGCTCATTAGTTAAAGCTAAACTTTTCTCGAAACATAAGTCCAGCTTTAAACTTAAGAGTGAGACAGCCGACGGTAGGGCTAACATAGGTCCAAGGTGCCTGCGGTCGGTAGCAGGGCACCCCCCCACTAAAAAAACCCCACCACTAGGGGAAAAAAGGGCTGGTTCTACCCAAAGTCCCTAACACATCCTAACTAAATACAATGACTTCTGGACAACACATCAGCTATTGTGTTAAATTTTCCAGCAATGTGTATAATTTTTATATTGTAGGGTTGCAACCTAATACTCCAACGCATGAGTCTGGTATTTTTGTTTTTCATGTGCTGCAGGTATACCAGAGGGTTGTGGTCGCTGTAGATGGAGACCACCTGAGAGGACTGGCCCACGTAGACATCAAAATGCTCTAATGCCAGAAGTAGAGCCAGGCCCTCTTTCTCTATAGTAGAGTAGGCCCTCTGGTGTGGTTGATATTTGGCAGAGAAAAAAGCCACAGGCTGCAACCCATCATCCCCAGATTGCAGAAGCACTGCCCCCACCCCAGACTCACAAGCATCAATCTGTAAGGAAAATGGTTTTGAAAAGTCTGGAGACAACAGAATGGGTGCAGTACAAAGTAATCTCTTTGCTTTCGTAAATGCATCTTGACATTCTGGGGTCCAAATAAAGGGAACTTTGTGACTGGTAAGTGAGGTTAGAGGTGCAACAATATCTGCAAAATTTTTACAGAATCTTCTATAAAACCCTACCATCCCTAGAAAACGTTGAAGGGATTTCCTGTCAGGGGGAACTGGATAATTTTTAATGGCCAGAATTTTTGCAAATTTAGGGGCCACTTTGCCACTACCTACTTCATGGCCCAGAAAATTAATAGTAGATTGGCCAAAGGATGACTTTGATAAATTAACAGTTAAATGAAAACTCTGGAAGGTCTCAAAGAGAGCCTTAAGCCTAAACACATGTTGGTCCCAAGTGTCCGACACAACAACTATGTCATCTAGGTAAGCTGCCGTGCCTTCAAGTCCTTTAATAGCCTGATGGATAAGTCTCTGGAATGATGCAGGAGAGTTTTTCATTCCGAAGGGGTCACTGTATACTGATAATGACCTCCTGGAATTACGAAGGCAGAGATTTCCTTCGCCTTATCTGTTAAAGGTACTTGATAGTAACCTTTAAGGAGGTCCAATTTGGATACAAAAGTAGCCTTACCCACAAAGTCGATTACATCATCCAAACGTGGCAGAGGATAGGCATCTGCAATTGTGACCTCATTCACCTTACGGTAATCTGTGCACATTCGGAACCCTCCATCAGCTTTGTTAACAAGGATGCACGGTGAAGCCCACGGACTAGATGACTCCTCCACTAACCCATGCTCTAACAGAAATTCTACCTCCTGTTGAAGTAGCTTCTGTTTTTCAGGATTAGCTCTGTAAGGGGAGAGTTTAATAGGTTTAGAGTTTCCAACATCTACATCATGATATCCTAATGTACATTTTTTCGGCACATCCGAAAAAATGTCAGGATAAGACTGTAGGAGCGCAGTTAAATTAGTTACTTGAGACTTGGTCAAACCCAACATTAAAGGTTTAGGGTCCTTGAGGAGGACCGAATTTGGAAGCTTTACATTAATCTCAGAGTGCAAAGAGTCAGGGTCATCAGAGGCAGAGGACAGAGTCATTACTGGAACTTTATCTGGTGTATTAAAAGCTTTAATTTGATTAATGTGGTGAGTTTTGCTTTTTGAGGTCTTGTCAAGGGGAGATACCACATAATTTACATCAGATAATTTACTTACGATTTGCATTGGTCCCGTAAATCTAGCTTTCAAGGTGTGGCCAGGTATAGGCTCCTGTACCAACACCTTATCTCCTGGATGGAAGGAGCGAAATTTTGAGTTTCTGTCATACCTCTGTTTCATCATATTCTGAGCTGCCTTCAAGTTAGCCTTAGCCAACTGACGTGCTACCTGCAACCTTGAAGAAGGGTTGTAGCTTGTTGTGGAGGCGTCTTCTCCCATCCATCCTTCTTTGAGCACACGTAGAGGACCTCGTACATTGTGCCCAAATATCAGCTCAAAAGGACTGTACCCTGTAAACTCTTGCACAGTTTCTCTCATTGCGAATAGCAACAGAGGAAGTGATTCATCCCAGTCTGTAGGAAAATGCAAGCAGAATGTTCTCATCATTGTTTTTAACGTCTGATGGAATCTTTCCAAGGCGCCTTGGGACTGAGGATGATAGGCAGTGGATAGGTTATGAACTATTCCTAGCCTAGTTAATGCTTCCCTAAATGCTTTGGCAGTGAAGTTAGTACCTTGATCACTTTGAATAGTTTTAGGAATTCCAAAGCAAGAGATAAACTTAGTTAAAGCTTTAAGGATTGCTTTAGTGTTAATACTGCGCATGGGAACTGCTTCTGGGTATCTAGTTACTCTATCCATGATTGTGAATAAGTACTGATTTCCAGACTTAGCTTTAGGTAGTGGACCTACACAATCTATTATCAATTCTGAGAAAGGGTCTCCATTAACAGGAATGGGATGGAGAGGTGCAGGTTTAATGGGGTGTCCAGGTTTCCCTACCTGCTGACATTCTGGACAACAGCGAATATGATTCTTTACATCTTGCCTTAACTTTGGCCAAAAGAATTCTTTTGTTATTCGGTATTGAGTTTTGGTAATTCCCAAATGGCCTCCTAAAGAAGAATTATGGGCTATATTTAGTATCTGAGACCTAAACTTTCTGGGAACCACTAACTTATCTGTTTGTTGTTTTCCCTCCACCTCCTTACCAGTTTCAGTGCAGACTAAGTAATTATTTTTAAGAGATATTTGACCGGGTGACCCGAAGTGGATTTACCCATAGCTGCCTCAAAAGCAGAGTTTAGTGAGGAGTCTTTCCGTTGTTCCTCCCGAAAGGACAGTCCCTCAGGCATGGAAACAGAGACATCTGGCAATCCTGCAACCCTGGAATAGGAAGGCTTGATCTGGGGCTGTTCACTAAATTTACGAGGCTCTGGCCAGTTTTCCTCGCAAAACAAATTGTTTAGTCCGAGATCAGAGTCGTACAAGGACGAGTTAACATTCTTATCAGACATCACTTTGGATTGTGCCCGAGTTATGGCCAACATCGGGGAAGAATTAACCATTATGGGTTCTATACATTTAGTAGACTCAATGTTATTACCCAGTAATAGCATTGCATCCTTCATAGGAAATCCCTCCGAGACACCAACAGTCAAATACCCAGTGTAGTATTTACTCTGCACATAGATTTGATGTAAAGGGACAGAAAATACTGCTCCTCCAAAAGCTTCTAACAGAACTGAGGATTGCAAGAGGTTTGATCAGAAAGGGGTAGTACTCCCTCTTATAAGTGAGCAATATGCTCCAGTATCCCTAAAGGTTTTAACTTCCTTTTTCTCTGAATGTTCCTGAAGGGATATGTAACAAGAGCTATAGTAAGGGGCCATCCCCTTCTCTACTTCTTCCTGGGACATATTATTAGGGATATTAGAGATTTTCCCAAATGGTTGGGGTTTACTTGGACAATTGGGTCTGATGTGGCCAGGCTTGCCACAGTTATAACATACCATCTCAGCTTTTACTTTGGCACCTCGTTGATTTTGTGGCTTACGCCACTCTGGATACTGCCGCTTCACATCTCGTTGGGTAATTTGATGTTGCTCACCGGGTTGACCAGGAGTGAAGTAACGCTGCTCACCAGGTGTTTTAGTTGACTGCTGACGAGATTCACCTTCATCTTGACCTTTATTTCTCCACTCAGGAACTTTTCTTTGACGATCTCTGCTCATACCAGGCTGTTGAGGAAAGAGATAAGACCGCTCGGACAAGGAGCGGTTAGTTTCAAAAGTATCAGCCAACCTGGCTGCTTCCAATGCCGTAGGCAAGGAATGATCTTGTAGAAACACTCGAACCTCTGGACTAACAGACTCCAGCAGGTTGTCCACCAAGATGAGCTGCTTCAAATTTTCAAAATCAGCGACACCACTTGCCTTGTACCACTTTGTAAAAGCCCTGGTCTGTTGTCTGACAAAATCAACAGCAGACTGACCCAACTGCCTTCTGCCGAGTTTGAATTCTTTCCTATACTTGGCAGGAATACATTGATAAGCCCCAAGAACAGTGGTTTTCACAATACGATAGTTACCAAAATCAGCATTTCCCAGGCTAGAAGTAAATTCTTGTGCCTTACCAAACAACGCAGTATGCACCAGTGACGCCCAATGAACCTCAGGCCACCCTAAAGCTCGAGCCTGGTTTTCAAATGCTTCGAAAAACTGTTCAGGCTCTGCTTCAACAAAACGAGGAACAAACTGTACTGCCCTTTGCAAATTGAAGTCATCTACAGTCTGATGGAATTGTCTCCTCTCCTTCTCTCTATCAAACTCCTCCTTAGCAAATGCACGCTGTTCTTTAGTTTGTTCAAGAGTGAGTCTGGCTAGTTCAAGCGCCAGTGAACCAGACTCACCTGTCGATAACCCCACACCTGTGACTTGCTGGTTTTGCTCAGGAGTTTTGTCTCTCCCATTTTGTAGAAACCTCAATGGTGACCTACGATTAACAGCTCCTGTAGAGGGAGAAACACTAGACTGATATGCCATAGTTTCAGTTTGTATTTTACTCCTTATAATATCACGCAGCTGAGCAGCAGTAAGGGTACGCTGGTATTCAACACCAATAGAACGAGCGATACGCCAACAACGCTGTAGAGATAGTTTGGGCAACTTTAGCAGAGTTAACTCAGACACTAACCGTCTGACTCGAATAGGTGGCATTAACCCCCAACTTTAACACGCTGTAGCTCTATGCACGGTACGAATTGCAGTATACTCATACGATAGAAGAGCTGACACGCAATAGCAAAGCCAATATGCACACACACAATAGCAAGACTGACACACAATAACAAACCAAATTGCAGAATACTCACAATAGCAGGCTGACCATAGCGAAGCGAATGCAAAAATGAGACACAAAATTCGTGAAGCGTTGGCAAAGCGTAAGCAATGCCAGATAGCAAGCTATCTAGATACAAGACTAGCTCCTGCGCGAACTTCAACTCTAGGCTCAACTCCTGCTCTAAGTCTCCAAATTCAGCTCCAGGACAGGCTACCCATATTACAACCTCAGGTTCAATGGCCTGTTAACCTGAGTGTAAAGGAAGCTTGGAGCAAAGAAACACAGTATAAGATGTATTGAAATTGTATTTCTTCAAAAATCAGCTAGATTAATTCCAAACTTTTATCTTTTCCTTCACCAAGTAATTGTGATTATATAAGACTTTTGTCTTTTCCTTCACCAAGTATAACAAAGTGATATTTACACCTATGTACACTATATACAAAGGAGTAGTGTTTAGTGCACGCCACAGTTGTCTAGGCTAAGCAGCAGCCAAAAGACAGACAACTTTCCACAACCAGCTCTATGCAGGAATTCCAATGACAAACTGCGAGTGGTAACCACGTCACCTTTTGTCATTGTTAAACTCGCATTTAATTGGCTGAACCGAGTCGTTGATTTGATGATGGGGCCCTCATCACCAAACCCTTAACGATGGTTCGCTGGTTGGAGGGGAGCCTATGTGGGTGTGTTAACATGCTCCGAATAAAGGTTACATACTCTTTGCATGCAACACGGCCAGTATGGGACTATACATGTAGCTAATGTTGGTCGGTGGCAGCAGGGAACTTATTCTGGCACGCTGGCGGGATCATACTCCCTCAAAATGACTTTGAGGAGGCCTATCCCGTCATACGTTCAGATGCAAGAGTTTCGTACTCAAGTATACGTTTCGTATGCTGGACAGGTGAGGACGTGCCGGCTCTGCGGTGCCCCGGGACATATGGCGAATACGTGTGATCAACGCAGGGAGCGGCAACCTGGACGTCGAGATGATGGGACTTATCGTACTGCGACAGACCTGAGAGAAATGACCAAGACGAGTTTACAGTTGGATGTGGCCGAGGTCCTTGATACTGAGGATGTCCCTCGGAGTTGGAGTGAGGCGGTTGATGCTGCGGAGGAGGCCGTTTTGACTTTACCCACAACAACGCAGGAAGAGGAGCAGGAGTGTTCCCAGGTTGCCATGGAGGGTGACTTGTTGGAGGTGGTCTCTGAGTTATCGAGGCCTTGTTTCGAGGACATCCAGAGCCTCCTTGGGAGCCCGTCGCCGGCGGGTGTTTTGGACTTGGATGAGGACTCATCTGGTGTTTCGGAGCGTCCGGAGTGCGAGATTGGTCCGGTAGAGGACCTTGTTGACTCTGTGCCTGTGGTGGTGGCTGAGGTGGAGGTGCATAGGGAGGAAGGTAATAGGGAGTTGGAATGTGTGGAAGCATCCCGCAAGCGGCCCAGTGGGGATTCTGAGGATGATGAGATAACCCCGGGCCAAAGGTCTTCTAAAATGGCCTGGAGGGATGTTGTCAAGGGAAAGAAGGTTGTGCCCCAGGGAAAGAAAAGTGGGACAGGAGTGAAAGGAGGTAGGGCACAAAGTGGGGTTTCTGTGCCAGTTGTGACAGGGTCTGTGCGCCGAAGTGGCAAACCCCCTTTGACCTATTCAGGTGTCTCAACTTAAATGTAAATGGGCTCCGGGCGGAAGTTCGGAGGAGATGGATTGAGGTGACGCTCAGACGGTTGAATGTGGATGTATGCTTTCTCCAGGAGCATAATTATAGGTGTGGTAGGGATTTGTGTTTGAAGGGATATAAGTGTTATACTGGGAGTTCGGGGCATTTCAAGGGTGGGGTGATGGTGGGTATACGCGAGACCAGCCCTTTCAAGTTAAAAGCCTTGGAGGAGGGGAGTGGGGGTAGGATAGTATGGGTGGACGGGGTTTGGGGAGATATACAGGTGTGTTTCATTGGTGTATATATGCCGTGTAAAGGATGATTTTGTACGTGATGATTTGGTTTATGCTTTGAGAGGTTTACCGTTGGTTACGATAATTGCCGGGGATTGGAATTGCATTATTAGAGGGAGGGATGTGGAACCTCGAGGGGCGGTTTGTTTGTTGCAGAGCTTGAGGGAGGTGCTGAGGGCAGTTAGTGTGGAGGATGTGGTTAGGGGAGGAGGGTGCCATGTGGATCACACTTATATTAAACAGGGTTATGCGGCTAGGTTGGACCGGGTATATGTATCAGGGGCAGTTCAGGTAGGTGAGGTTAAATGTCAGGATTTTGGTTTTTCTGATCATAGGGGTGTGTTGGTAGAGATGGGATGGGCTGGGGCAGTGAAGATATATTCCGGGTATTGGAAATTAAATGTGAGATTGTTGCAGGGGTTGGATCACAGGGAGGTTTTTGCGGATTGGTGGGGACGAGTATGGAACGATGGGAAGGGGATTAGTGATATAGTGGAATGGTGGAGTGTGCGGGCTAAAGTGGCAATCCAGGAATTTTATAGGCAACTGGGTAGGGAAGATGCGAGGCAAAGGTTGGGAATGTTGAGGTACCTAGAGGGGCAATTGAGGACTTGTTATGAGAGTGGAGGGCGGTATCCCCTAGCTGAAAATGATCATCTGCGGTCACGATTGCGGGAGTTGCAGAATGAAAATTTTCATGCTCTGAGGGTACGAGGAGGTTTAGAGGAAGTTTTAGGGGGGGATAAGCCCTCTGCGTTAGTGTTACGTACTTTTCAGAACCGGAGAAGAGATATGACGGTCATGCCTCTGAGGGTAACTGAGGAGTGCCGTGGGTATCGGAAGGGGCAGATTCTTCGTACCACGGAAGCCATGAGTTATTATGCGGATGCTTGGTTTGAGTGTAAGATGAGTCAGGGGGAAAGTTTTGGGGTATCCCGGGATGTAATTTTAGATTGTATAGTTGAGAGGATAGGGGCTGGAGATAGAGAGCGTATGGAAGGATCTATAACTGAGGAGGAGGTTTGGCAGGCATTGAAAGGTCAGGCCCTGGGCAAGGCCCCTGGCCTGGATGGGATTTCTGGGGATTTTATTATAGTTCATTGGGAGGTTCTGCGAGGGATGCTAGTTAGGCTGTTTAATGCTATGAAATTGAAAGGTAGTTTGGGCGGGGATATGTCAATAGGTAATGTAGTTTTAGTGCCGAAAAATCGTGCATGTGGAATGGTTGAGGATTATAGGCCAATCACACTTATGTGTGCAGATTATAAGATATTTGCACGAATTCTTGCTAATAGAATGAAAGGAGTTTTGGAGAGCTTACTGGAGGGGGGTCAGTATGGGGTACCAGGGAGAAGTATGAGGTAGGGTCATCGGAGGATCAAAGGTTTTTTAGAGAGCAGAAAAGCCGGGGGTGTTTTAGGGCTTGATTGGGAAAAGGCCTATGATAGTGTTGATAGGGATATGTTGCAGGCGGTGCTTTTACGGCAGGGGTTTGGGGCGGAGGTCGTGGGTTGGGTCCGCACTTTGTACGAGCATCCACGTTTGAGGCTACAGGTGAATGGGAGGTTGGGGACTGAGGTGCGTTTGGGGCGGGGGCTGCGACAGGGGTGCCCCTTGTCACAGCTCCTGTTTGCGTGTTTACAGGACCCTTTTTTCAGGTTAGTGTCAGAAGGGGTGAGGGAAGGGAGTAATCATGGGGAGGCAGAAACGGGTATTATAGGTTATGTAGACGACACCACTATTTTAGTAGGCACAATGGAGGGGTTAGGTAATGTAAATAGGATAATTGAGGTTTTTGGTTTGGCCACTGGTATGCGGGTGAATAGGGTAAAATCGAAATTATTGGAGGTGGGGGAATGGGTAGGGGGCGTTGGGTCAGGGTTTTGGGTGGCCAATAGTGGATAGGTTAAGGATATGTGGTGTGTGGTTTTGTACTCAGGCGAGTGTTGCGCGGGAGGTGAATTCCTCGGCAGTGGTTAATTAATGCTGCTCTGGGTAGGATGGGGGGGGGTGGCGGCCTGGAGAGGTCACTCTCTTGCAGAGGGTTGTAGTTGTTAATTCCTTAGTATATAGTAAGTTGTGGTATGTAGCTGCGGTATACCCCCTTGTGGAGGACTATGTTTTAAGATTGCAAAGTCGGGTATTAAGGTTTATATGGGGTTATGGGAGGCATTGGTTAGGGAGGGATGTGGTAATGACTAAGGTAGCGAAGGGAGGGCTAGGTTTGATACCACTGCAGAGACGTTTGATGGGCATATATGTTAGGCAGGAATACCTAGCACGAGGTGGGATTCGAGGAGTGAGAGTGGGGAGGGTAATGGGTGAGGTTCGCAGATGGTGGAAGGGAATTTGTTGTTTTGTGAGGCAATTTTAAGGTATCTTTTGGTGGTTCCAGATCCTGGTAAGGTGGAGGTAGGGAGGTTAGATAAGGTGGGAAGGCGAGAAAAGGAGGTTTTAGGTATGGAGGTTTATCCGTGTTATGATTGGAATGTAACGTGGTTTTGGTTTAGGCGTTTAAAGTTGCCTCCTAAGGTATGTGAGATTGGTTTTCGATTTTTACATGGTATATTGGCGTCTAGGGCTCAGCTTTTCGTGATGGGACTATCGGGCGATGGGTTTTGTCAGCGCTGTGGGTTATGGGATATGGCTTTCCATGTTGTATATTTTTGTGGGGGTCTTGAGGGGGTGAGGGAATGGTTTTTAGGGATCATCCGAGGTGTGGGGGGATGGGCGGTTTATCGGTGTTAAGATGTTTAAGTCTGGATGTTGTGGGGTGCCCAGAGGATGTGAGGCGTGCGGTGATGTATTTGGTATTGGATTATATTTATGTTTCGTGGAGTATGAGGGAGGTTCGGAGTGATGTTAGGATTAGGGCTTTGGCAGCAAGATTTTATAGGACTAAGTGTAGGAACCAGGAGTTGTATGGGAGGGTGTGGGATAGGTTTTTTTCTGAGGGTTATAGGCAATTGTCGATGGGGTCGTTGCTGGGTTAACTCTGAGCTATAGTTTCTGGGGTTTTTACAAGAAAGGGGTTGGTCTCTGGTGTGGGGGGGTTGAAGGGTTAGGTATGAAAGTTGTTTCGTGGGGGTTATGTATGGGGTTGGGGAAGGGAGGGTTTCTCGGGGTTTTCCCGGTCATCCACTCACCCTTTTCCCCTTGGGGAAAGGGGTAAGGGTTTTTCTTTTTATGGATGAGTATGTGTGTGGTATGTTTGGTGACTCGGACGGGGGGAGAGGGGAGGTTTTGGGTGGTTCTATTTTTGTCCTTTTTGGGTTTCAGGGTTTTTCCAAAGGGGGTTTGCCTTACTTGGGGGCCAGGTGTGTGCCCTTAGTGTTTATATATTGTTTTTTTTCTTATGGTCCTCTTTTCAAAGAGGTTAAAGTTTTTTTTTTATACTATTATTCCCTTTTCATAGCTTGTTATCAGGCAATATTCTATGTATTTTAATATGAGAAGATGTAATGCAGTTCTTTCTTTCTGTATGTATAGACAATGGATGGGACTGATCCCATGACTTTATCACTGTGAGGTGTTACTACCAGGCCACGGGTTTCCTTTTACTGAAGTTTATATGACTTGCACGCAATGTGTGTGTGCCTAGGATCATTATTATTGTTGGGTCACATCATCACGGGTTTTAGTTGTAGGTTTAGGGTTTTCATTGTTTTTAAAACCCTTTTGGGGTTTCTATGTTTTGTTTTAGTTAGGTATATTTTGTGTGTTTTTTTTGTGTATACATGTTGGATAGGATCTTATATATGTTTTGTTGTACTATGTGTAAATTGCTTTGCAAATCTTATAGGATCCATAATCACTGTTTTGTTTTGTTACTTTCATTTGGAATGCTTAGGATCTTTTATTTGTGAGACGGACGTTTGTAAAAAAAAAAAAAAAAAAAACTTTTACATTTTTGGTTACTTACATGTTTGTGAGGTTTAAGTTTGTTTTGGCATTGTGGGGAGGTTAGGAGTTATGTAACGCTATTTTTGTATTGTATGTTGCATTTATGTCTCAGTCTAATGTTGTATTGACAACGCTTTGTATGCATCATTAAGATTGGTGTAAAGGTTACCGTTTTTTACGGAGCTTTTAAGGTTTTGTTTGTAAGTTTAATGTTTTATTTTTGAAGTTTCGTTGTTATAGGGTAGTTAGTTTTTTTTGGTGTTATTATGGCACATTCTTGTGTGAGGTTTTAGTGCTTACTGTTGTTTTGGTATATCTTTGTTATGACCTTACTTGTAGTAAGGTGACTACTTGGTGTATTGCTAGTATGTAAATTGTAAGTTTTTAAATAAAATATAAAAAAAAAAACTAACTTGGCTCCACTTTCGCATTACTTAATAAACTTCTTACAGTATTTAGAGAAATTATAGACAATATGGGTTCCCATGTGACTTATCACCTTTCGAAAGTCACCACAATATTACACTCCTAAAACAATAGTTAAAATGGAAGAGAATAAGTCAAAATACCGAGACTGGAACAATACACAAGTTGGATTGACGTTTCACTCCAACTTGGACCATTAACCGAAACGTTGTTACACGTTTCTTCCTTTCACGCTCGGGTTATGTGTGTATTAAACTGATACATAACATTAACAACATGTAAGTCACTTACTTGTCCTTATATTCTCATCCTTAAACGTGATACAAACTCGTCGTTACGCATTTCTCTCAGACTTTCCTGACTTGCGTAGTAAACCGACGCCCCATTTTACTTTCTCAACTATATGTAAATCTTTGTATCATGTCACAATAAAATTATTAATTATTATTATTATTATTATTATTATTATTATTATTATTATTATTATTATTATTATTATTATTATACGCTGGTCTCCACTTGTACGGAGGCGTCGTGTCGCCTCCATGATGCTATCTTTCTCCTACACAGGAAACATTGTCGTAAATATCTATATGGTGATAAAATCCACTACTTCCTGTTTTTCTGTTATATATATATATATATATATATATATATATATATATATATATATATATATATATATATATATATATATATATATATATATATATATATATATATATATATATATATATATATATATATATATAAAAACGAAAGTTTCTCCTTTTACATTTAGTAATATATACAGGAGAAGGGGTTACTAGCCCCTTGCTCCCGGCATTTAGTCGCCTCTTACGAGACGCATGGCTTACGGAGGACGAATTCTGTTCCACTTCCCATGGATGAAATTAATGATATTTGCGTAAGTTAAACTCTTACAATGGTAGACTGAGGACTGGTCACATTCTCTCCAGGCTGAGAGGGACTGATTACCTCAAACTCCTTCTGTTCTTCAACCATTAGTCTCTGTATTGGACTGATGAAGCCACTGGTTGGCGAAACGTTTCCACAATAAAGATACCAAAACGTTGCACATGTGTATGTTTCATCAACCTGTCGGGTCTATGAACAATAATAATAATAATAATAATAATAATAATAATAATAATAATAATAATAATAATAATAATAATGTTTATTTCTAGCAGTACATGATACAACTTATACAGACCATAGCTGACATCAATGACATACTACTATATAGAAAGTCCCTTGTTATGCTGAGCATTTCCCGCAAATTAGGTCAGTTTTGTCCCAGGATGCGACCCACACCAGTCCACTAACACCCAGGTACCTATTTTACTGCTAGGTGAACAGTGACAGCAGGTGTCTTATGAAAACACGTCCTAATGTTTTCCAGCCGAACCGGGAGATCGATCCAAAGACCTCAGTGTGTGAGCTGAGTGCGCTACCAATCGATCAATGGTTTCTTAATACAAATTCTTAATATATTTTCTATTTCCAGTGAGAATATGTTT
>WNWK01028790.1:0-25018 GCA_009830355.1 Cherax destructor | reverse complement strand
CATGAAAACCCCCCTCACCGACAACCCCAAAATGACAACCACTCCCTAAAAACCAATCACCTGACAAACCCCTTGTCAGCTGGACAAACATTTAATGACGGGGGTTTTAACTTACCTCCCCAATACCAGTCAGAGTACTACCAGTTGGTCAGAAAAATTTTAAAATAAGTACTACCAGTTGGTGGGGGGGTTTCCATTTTGGACAAGTTGGTCAGAGTACTCCCGGGGTTGGTCAGAGCCCCACCAGTCGGTCAGAAAACCCAGTCGGGTACTACCAGCCAGAGTACTACCAGTCGGTCAGAAAAATTACCAGTCAGAGAAACCCCCCCAAAATGGTCAGAGTACTCCCGGGGTCAGTTTTCACCAGTCGGTGGGGAGTTTTTCCAGTCGGTCAGAGTACTACCAGTCTTTGGGGAGTACTAGCA
This sequence comes from Cherax destructor, assembly GCA_009830355.1. Lineage (NCBI taxonomy): Eukaryota > Metazoa > Arthropoda > Malacostraca > Decapoda > Parastacidae > Cherax > Cherax destructor. The sequence continues at coordinate 24,593 of WNWK01028790.1, read as the reverse complement.
GATTTCCCCCGCTTAAACGGATCAACTAATAAAAAAAGAAAAACCAGAAAAAAAAAAATAGCAGTCGAGCAAGTGTGGAGGTCAGGGGATCCCCGTGCCCCAAAAATGGGAGGCCGATCAGTTTTTCCCCCAGCAAGTGGGAGGTCACTGACCCCGGACCCCAGCAAGGGGTCACAAATTTTACCTCCAGCGGTGGGAGGTCAGGGGACGCTGTCCCCCCAGGAAGTGGGAGGTCACACCAGCTGAACTCCCAGCAAGTGGGAGGGTCAGGGGATCACCCCCCCCAGCAAGTGTGGCCGGATCAGCCGTGATCCCCAGCAAGTGTGGAGGTCAATTTTGTGCCTTAAAAGTGTGGAGGTCACTGATCAGCTGTCCCCCCCAGCACGTGGAGGTCTTTTCAGCTGTGCCCCAGCAAGTGTGGAGTTCACTGATCAGCTGGGACCCCAGCAGGGTGGAGGTCAGGGGATCCCCCGGACCCCAGAAAAAAGTGGTCACTGATCGGCTGTGCCCCCCAAAGGGGATGGAGGTCACTGATCAGCCGTGATCCCCAAAAAGGTGTGGAGGTCACTGATCAGCTGTGACCTCCAGCAAGTGGGGAGAAGTCACTGATCAGGGGGACCCAGCAAGTGTGGAGGTCAAAAGATCAGCTGTCCCCCAAAGGGTGGAGGTCACTGATCAACTATGACCCCAGCGGGGGGAAGTCCCTGATCGCTCTGACCTCCAGAGATCCCCCATTTTTGACGCCTTTTTTTACTGACCCCTACATTAGGGGGGGTACTGTCCCACGTTACTGTGGTAAGGGGGGGAAAGGGCCCGACCCCAAGACTGACTACCGTGGCTATCTGCCCCCCTTTTTCTTTCTGACCCTTTTCTTGAAGGCCCCTGTTTTTCGGGCCCCCTCCACCCCCTTTTTCTGCCCCCGGGGGACAGTTAAGGAAGCTAGGGACAAACAGTTATATATACCCAGGGGGGTTTTTCTGACCACCCCTACGTTATTGGTGGGTTTGGGTGGTGAGGTCCCCCCCACCTTTCCCCCCAGTTGTGATGGTGAGGTACCACCCCACTACGTTCCCCCTGGGTTTTGATTTTTAAAATGACCACACTACGTTACTATGTGGTTGTGAGGGGTTTTCTGACCACACTACGTTACTAGGGGTTTGGGTGGTGAGGTACGACCCCCTACGTTACTAGTGTGGTTGTGATGGTGAGGTAATGACCACCCCTACGTAGGGGTTTCTAGTGTGGTTGTGATGTTTTTACTGACCACACTACGTTACTAGTGTTTGTGATGGTGGGGGTACTGACCACACTACGTTACTAGTGTGGGTTTTGATGTTGTAAAAAGACCACACTACGTTACTAGTGTGTTGTGGGTGGGGGCCCGACCACACTACGTTACTAGTGTGGTTGTGATGTTGTGGTACTGACCACACTACGTTACTAGTGTAGTTGTGATGGTGGTACTGACCACACAAAATTCCCCAGTGGGGTTTGGTGGTACTGACCAAACTAGTTACTAGTGTGGGGTTGGGGATTTTGGTACTGACCACCCCAGGGTTTTTTAGTGAAAATTTGGGTGTTGTGGTACTGACCCCCCTACTTTTTCTAGTGTAGTTTTGAGGGGGAGGGACTGACCACACCCGTTTTTATGTAGTTTTGATGGTGAGGTCCCCAAAAACACTACGTTTCTAGTGTGGTTTTATGTTGTGGTACTGACCACACTACGTTACTGGGGGTAGTTGTGATTTTTGGGATTTACCACACTACGTTATTTGTGTATTTTTTTGATGTTGTGGTACTGACCACCCCAGTTTTTAGTGTAGTTGGGGAGGTGGGGGACTGACCACCCCACGTTACTAGTGTAGTTGGGGATGGGGGAGGTCCCCCCCACACTACGTTACTAGTGTAGTTTGTGGGGGAAAAAAACGTTTACTAGTGTAGTTGTGATTTTGGTACTGCCAAACCCAAATTTAAAATGTAGGGATGGTGATACTCCCCCCCCCATTCCCCGGGGTGGTTGTGATTTGGGGGGGACTGACCAAAACTACGTTACTTGTGGTTGTGATGTTGTGGTACGGGGCCCCCAAAAGTTACTAGTGTACTTATGATGGGGGAAAAAAACCCCAAAAAACCCAAAAAAAAGAAAGGGGATGGTGGGGACTGACCACCCCTACGTTACTAGTGGGGTTGTGATGGTGTGGTACTGACCACCTCGCCAATGGGGATGGTGAGGTACGGGGCCACACTACGTTACTAATGTAGTTGTGATGGTGTGGTACTGACCACACTACATTTGTTTGTAGTTGTGATGGGGGGTACTGACCACACTACGTTACTAATGTAGTTGTGATGGTGTGGTACTGACCACACTCGTTTCTAGTAAAAGTTATGATGGGGGGGGAAACCGACCACCCCGTTACTAGTGTAGTTGTGATGGTGAGGTACTGACCACTATTTTACTAGTGTAGTTGTGATGGTGAAGCCCCTGCCACTACGTTACTTGGGGTAGGGGCCCCCAATTACGGGTACCAAAAACATTACGTTACTATGGGTACTGTACACTACGTTACTAGTGGCCCCGTACACTACGTTACATTTACTGTACACTACGTTACTAGTGTGGTACTGTACACTACGTTACTAGTAATGAAGACCCCGATGAGGGGGGGAAAGGCCCCAGACTGGGGAGCCCCGAGAGGGAGTAAGGGGAGGCAGAGGGATGAGAGGGATGATTTTGGGAAAGGGGGAGCGAGAGGGGATGAGATTGGGGGAAGGGGGAGGAGAGGGATGAGAGGGGAGAAAATGAGCTAGACTGCTGGGGGGGAAGAGGGGGAAAGGGGGAGCCGGGGGGGAAGGGGGGGGAAGGAGCCGGGGGAGGGGGGGGAAAGGGGGAGTGGGACTACTAGAAAATGAGAGGGGGAAAGGGGGACAGGACCCCCAGAGGGGGAGAGGGAGTGAAGGAGCTAGACTACTAGAGAGATGAGAGGGGAAAAAAAGGCCCCAGACTACTAGAGGGATGAGAGGGAGTGAAGGAGCTAGACTACTAGAGGGATGAGAGGGAGAAATGCCCCGGGACTGCGGGAGGGTTGAGAGAGGAAAGAAGCCAGAGGGATGAGAGGGGGAAGGACCAGAGGGATGAGAGGGAGTGGGAGCTAGAAAAATAGAGAGAAAAAAAGGGAGGAAGGAGCTAGACTACGGGGGGATGAGAGGGATAAGGGGGCCCCAGACCCTGGAGGGATGAGAGGGAGTGAAGGAGCGGGGACCCCCGGGGGGATGGAGAGGGAGAAAGGAGCTAGAGGGGTTAGAGGGATGAGAATGAGGAAGGAGCGAGAGGGAGGAGGGGAGTAAAGGGGGCCGGGACTGCTGAGGGATGAGAGGGAGAAAGGAGTAGACCCCCAGAGGGTTGAGAGGGATTAAGGGGGAGGCAAAGGGATGAGAGGGGGGGAAAGGGGGAGGGGGACTACTAGAGTGATGAGGGGAGTGAAGGAGCTAGACTACTAGAGGGATGAGAGGGAGGAAGGATTTTGGAGGGGCAGAGGGTTGAGAGGGGAGTGAAGGGCCAGGGGATGAGAGGGAGGAAGGACCCGGGGAGGGATGAGAGGGAGGAAGGAGCTAGACTACTTGGGAGAGATGAAAGGGGGGAAGGAGGGGGACTACTGGGGGGGATGAGAGGGAGGAAGGAGCTAGACTACTGGGGGGATGAGAGGGAGTAAGGGGGCCCAGACTAAAAAGAGGGATGAGAGGGAGTAAAGGAGCGGGGAGGGTAGAAAGGAAAGGGGAGCGAGAGGGATGAGAGGGGGCAAATGAGCTAGACTGCTAGGGGAAAAGAGGGAGTAAAGGATTTTGGGACTGCTAGGGGTTTGGGGAGAGGGATTGAAGGGGGAAAAAGGGATGAGAGGGAGGAAGGAGGGGGACTACTAGAGTGATGAGGGGGGAAGGAGCGGGGATACTGGGGGGGATGGGGGGGGAGGAAGGAGCGGGGACTGCTAGAGGGTTGAGAGGGAGTGAAGGAGCCAGAGGGATGAGAGAGAGTGAAGGAGCTAGTTTTCCCAGAGGGATGAGAGGAGGAAGGAGCTAGTTTTACCGGGGAGGGAGGAAGGAGCTGACTGCTAGAGTGATGAGAGGGAGTGAAGGAGCCGGGGGAATGAGAGGGAGTGAAGGGCTGGAGGGGGGGGTGAGGGGGGGGTGGTAGGTCGTGTCATGACCAACACTTGTTGTTGTTGGTAAATAACGATAATAAAGGTAAAATAAATGTTGTGAAAAAGGAAGTGAAATGGGGAGAGGGGAAAAGGGAGAGGCAAAGCTTAAAGGAAGGGAAGTAGTAAGGAGGAGAAAAAAAATAGAAAAAATGCTTAGGAAGAGAGAGAAAATGAGAAAATGGAACAGGGTTTTGCACGATAGATGCTGAAGGTGACGAGGCGGACGCATGCAGTAGGCCTAGTGAAGGACTGGCACTTTGGGGGTTGACCCCCCCAACAACCCCCCCGGGAAAGGGTACTTCAATACTTTTGCAAGACCACTTTTTGACCTCAACAAAAAAAAGACCCCATACAAATGCGTTGAGGGGAAAAGGGGGGTTTCGTGAGTGGGAATGGGTGGTTACGTAAAAAGGGGGAAGGGTTTACGTGAGTGGGAATGGGGGGGGTTTCGTGAGTGGGGGAAGGGTGGTTACGGAGGTGGTTAAGGAGTGGGAATGGGTGGTTTGTGGGGGGGGAATGGGTGGTTACGTGAGGGGATGGGTGGTTAGGAGGGTGGGTGGTTACGTGAGTGGGAATAGGTGGTTACGTGAGTGGGAGGGTGGTTGTAGGGGAATGGGTGGTTACGTGAGTGGGGGGAAGGGTAGTTACGTGAGTGGGGTGTGGTTTTGTGGGGTGTGAATGTGTGGTTACGTGAGGGGAAAAATGTGGTTCGTGAGTGGGGGAAGTGTGGTTACGTGAGTGGGAATGGGTGGTTCGGATAAGAACGTTCCTTGTATGGGTCACTAGACTACTTCAGTGTGCTTCCCCCCTTTTGTTCATGATAATAGTTGTAATTTTTGGGGGCCCTTAATTGATAAAAAACCCGCAGTGGTTTTGGGGACAAGTATCATCACCAGGTGCCAGGATCAAACCCCCCCGGGGGTGGGGATGTGGGGGGGTGGGGGCCCCAGTACAAAAAACCCCCGGAAAAACGAGACGGTCAGTCCCATGGCTGGGAACCCCACCAAAGGTATAGCAAAGGTATAAAGGTAAGCTTCAAGGACACCTGAAAAATACATCTCCCAGGACACCTGGTAGCAACTCCAGCGTCTCCCGGGGGACCTGGAAACACCCCAAAGGGGCCCCGGGGGACCTGGTAAACATCCCAGCTTTTCCCCGGGCACCTGGTAACACCTTTTAAAGGCCCCCCGGGGACCGGGAACACCCCGCGTCCCCCCCGGACACCTGGGAACCCAGCGCCCCCCAGGACACCTGGAAAACAGCCCAGCGTCTCCCAGGGCACCTGGTAGCAACCCGGGGCTCCCAGGACCCCCGGTAGCAACCCAGCGTCTCCCGGGGCCCCCGGGCAACCCGGGGCTCCCAGGACCCCCGGTAGCAACCCAGCGTCCCCCCCGGCACCTGGTAGAAACCCCAGGGGTCCCCCCGGACACCTGGTGGCAACCCGGGTTTCCCCATGGCACCTGGTAGCCCGTCTCCCAGGACCCCCGATAACAAAGCAGAGTCCCCCGGGGGGTAAAAAAAACAGAGTCCCCCGGGGCCCTGAAAACCCCGCGTCCCCAAAAGGGCCCCGGGGAAGAACCCAGCGTCTCCCGGGGCCCCCGGTAAGAACCCAGCGTCTCCCAGGGCACCTGGTAAGAACCCATTCCCCAGGGCACCTGGTAATAACCCAGCGTCTCCCAGGGACCTGGTAAGAACCCAGCGTCTCCCAGGGCACCTGGTAAAACCCCGGGCCCCCCCGGGGCACCTGGTAAGAACCCGCCCCCAGGGCACCTGGTAATAACCCAGCTTCCCCCGGGGCACGGTTTTAAGAACCCAGCGTCTCCCAGGGCCCTGGTAAAAACCCCGGGGTTCCAGGGCCCCGGGGAAAACCCCCGGGCGTCTCCCAGGGCACCTGGTAAAACCCCCAGGTCTCCCAGGGCACCTGGTAAGAACCCACGCCCCCCCAGGGCACCTGGTAAGAACCCCTTTCCCCCAGGGCACCGGTTTTAAGAACCCATCGTCTCCCAGGGCACGTGGTAAGAACTCATCGTCTCCCGGGGAAAACCTGGTAAAACCCCCGCCCCCCGGGGGGAACCTGGTAAAACCCATGCCCCCCGGGGCATTTGGTAAGAACCCAGCTCCCCGGGGCCCCCCGGTAAGAACCCAGCGTCTCCCAGGGCACCTGGTAACCCAGTTTTCTCCCGGGGGACACCTGGTAGCAACCCAGCGCCCCAGGGCACTGGTAAGAACCCAGCGCCCCCCCGGGGAAAACCGGTAACATCCCAGCGTCTGCCACCCCACGGTGGGTAAGAACCCAGCGCCCCCCAGGGCACCTGGTAAGAACCCAGCCTCCCAGGGCACCTGGTGGGAACCCCGGGGTCTCCCAGGGCACCTGGAAGAATCCAGCCCCCCGGGCCCCACCTGGTAAAAACCCCCAGCGTCTCCCAGGGCCCCGGGGAAGAACCCGGCGCCCCTAAGGGCCCTTTTGGTAACATCCCAGCGTCTCCCAGGGCACCTGGTAAGAACCCAGCGCCCCCAGGGCACCTGGAAAGAACCCAGCGTCTCCCAGGGCACCGGTTTTAAGAACCCAGCGTCTGCCAGGACACCTGGTAAAAAACCCAGCGTTCCCAGGCCCCCTTGGAAAAATCCCAGCATCTCCCAGGACACGCTGCTTCACTGTCGATTATTTTCCAACAACGTTTGCCCCGGCTCGAGGCCAACTTTTTTTTTTTTTGGGGGGGTTATGGGGATGTTGTTGTTGTGATTATAGACTCCTTGCATATTTACTTCACTTTGTTTTCCTTAAAAGCAGGTGGGTGTATTTTGTCAGGCAATTAAAAAAAGTTCTTAACGAGGGTATTTGTCCCATGATGGCTAGTTCAGGGGCATCTGCTACCACCCGTGAGAGATTTTCCTTTTACTTTAAAAAAGGGAAAAAGCAAAGGATCACCATAGTGTCCTGGGGGTGTCATTCTATGGTTTTCCACTGTGTGAACAGGGGGATCAACGAGTCCCTTGGGGGGTAAAGGTCCACCACTTCACGGTTGACCCCGGGGGCTGTCAGTAGGAAGAATCCAAAACATTTTTGTTGTTACCCACAACACCAGAGACAAGGGGCAGAAATAATCCAACACACAAACTTTTTCCACGTTAAAACTAGCATAGATCCGTGATTAAAGATCAAATTTAATTTGAATATTAATGTTGGGCATTTTGGGGGAAAACAAATTAAAAACTAAATCGGGTTTTTTTTTAAAGTTTCCCCCCCGGGCTTTATAATAAAGCCACTGGATGGCGAAACGTCTATAAATCAAGATACCCAGATGTTACACGGGGTAATTTTCATCTTGTGGGGGACCCCACCATGTTTTCAAAACCAGTCAAGAATATACATTATGATTAAAGTAAACTGTCAGATAAGTACACGGGGAAAATATCCCCCGGGGTTGGTTTTGGGTTTTCCCCCGAAACAGAACAAGTGCTTCCTGACGGGGTCATAGATGATGATCCCCCAATTGGAGCTTTTTTGGCTTACCGGTCCACCTTTAAAAAAATATGGTTATTGGGGGCCCAAAATAGGGCCCTTTTTTCAGCATACGTCACACCCCCCATATAGGCTGCCTCCCAACCGGGAAACCCGGGTCCCAAGGGTTTAACGATAAATTGGGGCATGTCGTTATATCAGTTCCATGGTTTTTAAATAAAAGGACAAAAAAGCAACAAAGTGACATTTTATTGAAAGTCGTTTCGCTTTTCCAGGAGCTTTCGCCGTTACAAGCGATAATGGACACAGTGGGCTTATATATACTTTCAAAGTGGGGGAAAACTAGTGGTGGTAGTAGTGTTTTAATAGTAGTAGTAATAAAAAAGGTAGAACAATCAATATGCACATGAGTAAAAGGTGATAAACAAATACTTGGGTAGTATAACAATGGGGTTGGGGCAAAATGTCTGCTGGGGTTTTAAATATGAAGGCCTGGGGTGTTCCACATCTACGATGTCTTTTGTTGAATTGGGGAGGAGAGACATGTGATGGTGGGGTTTTCCCTTTTTTTAGGGGGGACTTCCCAAGACTTCGGGGATGGTGAAGCTGCCTTTGTTTTGTTTAATTGTGTTAGAAACAGAGATAAGTGCTGATTCAAATTTGCGTCTACGGAAAATTTTTTGATTACTAGTCGGGTGTCTTTGAACCCCATGAGATGATTGTTGGAATTTCGGTGTTGTACGCAGGCGTTGTTCGGTTTTTATCGTTTCTGCATGCATTAATGTTTCATTGATGCGTGTTTCGAGGTTCCGCTGTTTCTCCTACAAAAACCTTTTCGCAGCCTCCACAGGGTATAGTTTTGGGCCCCCGCGTTGACGGGGTTATGGTGCTTGGATTTAGTCCTGGGGGGGGATTTCACCCTTTAGAAAGTATATATAAGCCCACTTTTCCATTATCGCTTGTAAGGGTTTTTGAGAAACCCCCCGGAGAGCGAAACGTTGCCACAATAAAATGTCACATTAGTTGATTTGTGTCCTTTTACTTAACATATTGTCGGTAATTCTACCAATATTATTAAGTTCCATGGTTCATTGACCAAAAAATTTTGGCCCCCCCAAAAAAGGAAGCAACGTGGTTCACTTACGGTAAGTATTGTCAGACTTGCCACCTGCTGATTATACGGTGCACTCTCTCTGGCTTTTTTTTTTGCCACCCACTGTGTCTTTTATTATTCTATCTTTAAAAACATATCTGTATATAGTAGGTGAAAAAAAAATAAGCATTATAGTCTACTGTTGAGTTTTTTTCCCCCCCAATTTCCCCATTACGACCGGTTTCACAGGCCATTCATTACCTGTTTCGTAATAGTTATTATAACCATTATTTAATCTTTTCACCTCCCGGTGTTTACAACTTCGTGTTCAGGTATCCAATTTTTTTTGAGATCACTACATGTTTACTTAAGCCAGTTTTACTTGAAATTTATTTTATAAACTTCATTTGCTTTTATTTGGGGCTGATTTTTAAATTTTTTAGAAAATGTTTTATTATTTTCAGTTTAATAAGATAAACTACCTAATTAGATTTTAATTCATCTTATAAATATGCATGAGGGTTTGTTATATTCCCCAAAATTTCATTTGTTTGAGCTACGTTGTTGAATTTTGATGATTCGGGGGAAATTTTTGTGTTCGTTTGCAGCGTAGTCTGGTATAGTGTTTGTGTCCTTGTGCTGGTTTTCCCCAAAACGAATTTGAAATTTGGTCCGTCCTTTTTTTTTGACATGGGGATTATATAACTACTTGGTGTGAAAAGAATTGGGAGGTAGCCAGCCTGTGGTAAAAGGGTGAGTTGTAGAGTTATCCTCCCTGCTTGCCAATGTGATTCCATAGGGGGGGACCCTCACAGAACAGGAACGTGAATTTAAAGTTTTTTAGGGGGACACCAAATGTTATCCCGACAAGGAATAGGAGAAAAAAAAAGGGGGAAAAGATGTGACCGGGGAAAAAAACCAAATAACCAGCTCATAGAAAAAGAATTTTAAGACGACGTTTTTCCCCCTTGGGGGCCCTTTACAAAGTGGGGGCTTATAAATAGTCCAAGTCCGGGGCCCAAAAAATCGTCAGGGCCTTTTCCTATGCGCTGGTTATGTTTTTAATGACTGGGAGAACAGTCCCGCCGCCACCAGCTGTGGTATATTTCAGAAACATCCGAATCGGTTGCAATTACTGAAAGGATTGTGTCAACTGCAGTTGCTGAGACATCTGTATCACTTACAGTTTCTGAAACTGTCAGTAAGCTTTGGGAAGGGGGTGATGCGACTGAAGCAATTAAAATTTTGAGAAGGGGGCCCCCACCAACTCTAATTCCAAAATCACAGTCAACAGAAAACAATTTTTGTCAACACTGTGCTTGGAACATGTGTGGGCAAGGACAGAGGGGAAATGCAAAGAATCTGCCAAAAAGGGCCATTCTAAGAGATGCAGAAATCCCATGAATAAATATGCCCTGAAAAATGCAAGTACCTTCCCCCAAATATGTACAATAACTTAATTTCTCAGAAAAGATAGAATCACTCCCCCTTTTTGGGGGCCCGTTGTGTTGTTACTGGTTGTCAAAGGCTTTTTATATATATATATATATATATATATATATATATATTTTAAATAATAATATGGGGGGGTACCCCCTTTTGAACTTTCGGGGGAACCCCCCATCCTCAGAGAAGACAAAAACACCTCAGGGAAAACTCGAGGTTCCCCCGGGGGCTGTTTGAATTTTTTCCCCCCTAAAATTTTTATATTATATGAGTGTTTTTTTAATAGATAGAATACATTGACAGAAAACACGAACATAAAAAATGAATACATTGGTACAATATATCAAAGATTAGGGAAACCCCCAGCCCCCCGAAGCTGGATGCGAGCCCAGTAGGGGGGATGCATTTCCCTTTTTGGGTGGCCTTTTTTTAGGCGCGGGGAAATGAAAGTGGCTGCCCGGGCCATGGTGGTTTTTGGGGCTGGAACCCAGTTTTTTTAAGGGGGAAAGTGTTGCATTTTTCCCCCGTTCCCACTGGGAAAAATTTTCTGTTGGTTTATGTCCCTGTATTTTCCCATCTTATACTCCCCCCCGTGGTGGGAGCTCCTCCCCGTCGCCCGACCTGGGAAGATGTGGGGATCCCCCCGGGATAGATGGTGATCCCATCAGGCGGTTTGTTTGGGTTTGGGAAATTTTTGGGCCCGCAGTGATCGGGGCCTCTGGGTGGGCATCTAGCAGTAAAGGATTTTTTATATATTTATATATATATATATATATATTTTTTATATATATATATATATATATATATATATATATATATATATAATATATATATATATATATATATATATATATATATATATATATATATATATATATATATATATATATATATATATATATATATATATATATATTGTGTGTGTGTGTGTGTACTCACCAAATTTTGGTTGCGGGGGGCGATCCTCAGCCCTGGCCCCGCCCCCCTTTTGCTGTCCCCCAAAATTTTCCTTCCTGCTCCATGAGCTTTTTTTATACTTTGTTTTAAAAAATATGTATGGTTCCTGCCCCACTATGTCTTTCTCTAGACTATTCCACCCCCGACTACCGGCCCGAAGAAAGCCCCCCAACTTTCCCTTTTTACTCACCTGAGTCTTCAGCTTCCAGTTGTGTCCTCTTTTTTTGGGTTCCCTTTTGGAACATCCTGTCACTGTCTACCTTGTCGATTCCCCGCATTTTTGTATGTCGTTACGGGTTCCCCCTCTGCCCCTTTTTTTCCTCCAGTGTTGTTAGTCCTTTTCCCCAACCTTCCCCATAGGACAGTCCCCGAGGGGAACTAACCTTGTCAAAAACCCACTTTCTCATTTTTTTTACATGCTTGACCAGAGGGGGGTTCCAGACCCCCGGGCTATTTAGTATGGGCCTGACGTACGCAGTTTTACTGTGTCTTGAACGATTCCTTTTTAAAGGGAAAATGGAACGGGTCTTAGGTTTGCCAGTCGCCCATACCCCGCCGCAGTTATTGGGATGTGGCCTGGGGAGACGTGCTTTTGTTATACCCCCCCCAATTTTTCTTTTTGGGGACGGGTTTTTTAGCCTTTGTCCGCCTAGCTTGTACTCTGTCAGCGGTCTTTTTTCCCCCTTTCCGTTTTTCGACTTTCTTTGGGGGGGATTAATTGAGAAGCCAGTTGCTAAACCAGATGTCAACCCTTTTCCCGGTCTGTTTGAAGTCCTGCTTGGTCCTCTTCCGAGGGGTTCTCCCTCCTTTTTTACATCATCTGCGAACAGAGACATTTTTAGTCTATCCCGTCCGTCGTCATTTACAAAACCAAGAATAACACTGGTCCTAAGACGGGCCCCCCCCTTTTTCCCCGCCTACGGGGGGCCCCTTTTTGGGTACCTCATCACGCACCATAACCCGTTGTTGCCCCCCTGTGAGGGGGATTCCCTGATCCATGCCGTGCCCTTCCGGGGTTTTCATGCTAGTTCTTCCAACTTCTTTACTAATCTCATGTGAGGAACTTTTCGAAGGCCTTTTTCCGCAGTCCAGGGGAAAAACAAAAAAACCCACCCTTTTTTTCTCTTGCCTTTTTCCCCTGTTCCTTTATCATGGGGAAAACCGGAGGTTTGTTAACAGGATTTGCCTTCCCCCGGGAACCGTGGGTGTCTGGTGTTTATTATCCTGTTCAGCTCCAGATGCTCCACCATTCTTTTTCCGATGATTTTTCCAGGACTTTTTACACTATACACGTGGGGGCACCGGTCTATAGTTTAGTGCCTCTTTTTTTTTCTCCTTTTTTTTAAAATGGGGACTACGTTGGCCTTTTTTTCCTACCTCAGGTAGGGGGCCCAGTTTCAAGGGATGTGTTGAATATTATGGTAAGTGGCACACTCAGTACCTCAGCTCCTTCCCGGGAAAAACCCACGGGAATTTTGGGGCCAGACCCATCGCCTTTGTGGTATCAAGGTCATTTTGTAACTCCCCTTTACCTCCCCCCGTTGGGGGGGGTGGGGGGGGTGCCCATGGGGGGGGGCCCAAAATTTGGGGGGGGGGAAATTTATGGTTGGGGTATGGGTTGGGGGGTGGAGTTGTGGGGGGGGGGGGGGTAGTTGTGAGGGGGGGTTTTGGGGGGTTGGGGGTGTGGGGAGGGGGGGGACTGATGAGGTGTGTGGTGTTGGGGGGGGTTGCCGGGGTTTTTGGGGGTTTGTGGCCCCCCGGGGGGTACTTCCAGTGTGTGTGTTTGTCCTGCTTGGGTTTGGGGGTTCCTCCGTATCTTTCCCTCTCTCTCCTCTCTTTTTTTCCTTTCGGGCCCCCCTTTTTCCTTCCCTTTCCCCCGATCGGTATAAATTCCAGTCCCTTTTGATTCGTCCTCAGCTGTTTTTTCTTTGTAGGATCGTGGGTTCGGGCTGATTCTCCTTTTAAGATCACCTTGAGAGGTCTTTTTTTCCCCTTTTCCACCCATTCTCCGAAAATTTGTCACTTGGGGGGGCGTACAAGTTTTCTCCTTTTTCTCCTCATTCCCTTTGGCTGTGTGGGGATGCACAAGCTCCAAGTGCCTTTTTGGCCAGGTACTTTTGTTTTTTGGGTGTCAGTCTCTGTAGCTTCACTTCTAAGATCTGGATCTTGGCTTCTTTTTTTTTTGATTGCTTTTCCCCTTTTTTACCCCCCCGCTATCCTCTTCCCACCCTTCACTGATCCCAAAATTTTCCCCCCCCATTCCTTTTCCCTTTATTGATTTCCCCCCGGGGGAAAAATTTCATCTTCCTCTCCCATTCTTTCCCCTTTTTAAATTCCCCTCCCACTGCACCCCCCACCCCGGCCATCATCCTCCTTGTTGACATCCCCCCCCCTGAGCCGCTCATACCCAAGGGCCCCCCTTTGTGGATGTACTGAGAGTATCGAAGAAAGGAAAAGGGGGAGAGGGGTAGGTGGGGGTGAGGGAGAAATGAGAAAGGAGGGGAAAGGGGTGAGAGAGAGAGGGATATTTTTGGAGGAAAGGTGTGGAAGAGGGTGGATAGAGAGAGAGGGGGTAGAGGGAGAGAGAGAGAGAGGGGGGAGGGGGGGGAGATAGAGGGAGAGGGAGAGTGAGGAGAGAAAGTAGGGAGGGGGGGGGAAAGGGGGAGAGGGAGAGAGAGGGGGGAAGAGGGAGGGAGGGGGAGGGAGAAAATAGAGGGGGAGAGGGGAGGTATGGGGGGGAGAGAGAGAGAGAGAGAGAGAGAGAGAGAGAGAGAGAGAGAGAGAGAGAGAGAGAGAGAGAGAGAGAGAGAGAGAGAGGGAGGGGGGGGGGTGTGTGGGGGGGAAAAAGGAGGGAGAGAGCGAGGGGGGATAGATTTTCAGAAAGTTTGGACTACTCCCCCAATATTATGCTAAATTTTTTTGGTTGGTACTAATTTATAAACGAATAATACTACTGTTGCTAAGACAAACCCAATTGTTGGTTTGAGAGAGGAGAAAGAGAGAGAGGGGGGGGGGGAGAGAGAGAGAGGGGGAGAGAGTTGGGGAGGGAGAGAGAGAGAGAGAGAAAATGGAGTAAGAGGGGGGGGGGTATGGGGGGAGGCATTGAGGGATAGAGGGAGGGAGGTATGGGGGGGAGAGAGTTTTTTTTTGGGAGGGAGGGAGAGAGAGAGAAAATGGAGGAAGAGGGAGAGAGGGTATAAAGGGGAGAGGGAGAGGGGTATGGAAGGAGGGGAGAGGGTATAGAAGGAGAGGGGAGAGGGAAAAAGGGAGAGGGAGAGAGGGAAAAAGGGGGGAGGGAGAGGGGATAGAAGGAGAGGGAGGGGGGGAGGGAAAAAATAAAAAAGAGATAGAGGAGAGAGAGGGGGGGGGTGTGTGTGGGGGGGAAAAAAGGGAGGGAGAGAGGGATGGAGAGGGTGGAGTGTTAGTGGGGGGAGGGCCGGGGGGAATTTTATCAGGTTTCAGCTGTGTCCCATCTATTTTTTTCGGGGTACCTTAGAATTTTGGGGGTATTTTGGGAAAATTGGGGAAAACTATCCTAATATTGTGCAAAAAATTTTGCTAGTACTAAGTCTAAAAAGAGAAACCCCATTAAGCTAAGCTAAGACCCCCAATTGTTGGTTTATGTGAGCAAGTGCGTGTGTTTGTTTACCACTGACTCACCGCGCCTGCGCACTCTTTCCGCCACGTCTTTAAATTTGCTTCCTCCTTTTTTTTAGCTATAAATTCAAAAAAAAAATACTACTACTTATATAACTGATTTTAAATATTATTCAATACAAGAACAACTGTAAATTTGACACCTTCCCCCGACTACTTCAAGTGTATGTGTGTGGGGTTTTTGCCTGTGTACATATGCTTGGTAGTGCCCGTCCCTTTTTTCCAAAACCCCCCCCCCCCCTTTTCTTCCTACCTAAGGTTTTGTATGTTTTTCCCCCCCCAGAGCAAAATTCCCCCACAGCTGTCAGCGTAATTGGGCCAGTAGACCTGTGAAAAAACCCCAACTAAATTCTTTACAAGTCTGAATGCTGCTGGTTCTGCACCCCTGTTGTTCCAGAGTCCCTTTTTCGGTGGAAATTTTTGGGACGATTTTTTCCCCTTTTTTCCTTTTTTTTATCGGGTTTTTACTAAAAAAACAATCTCCGTTTTTCACTGTTTCCCCGCCCCCTTTTTTCCATTTAAATTTAGTACATATAATCACCACTACAGTTTGTCCACTGCACTATAGTCACCATTCCTTTTTGTGTGGAACCCCCCCTTGGCCCCCCACAACCCCGCCCCCCTCACCCGGCTTCAACACTTTTAACCCCTTTTCATTTTTTTCTGAGTTTTTCCTCGGGGTCCCCGGTTTCCCGTTTTTTTGGTTTTTGGGGGGGTTTTTCATTTTTTCCTGTGTCCACGCCTATTTGCCACTGGGGTTCCCTTGGGACCACCAAAAAACCCCAAAATTTTCAAGGGGTAAGACGCGTGCGTTATTTTTACCTATTTGTACTCCCCTATTTGTGGTTGCAGGGGCCCAGTAAAAGGCCCCCCGGCCCCCTCCTTCCCCATTGCTACTAGGTCCCCTCTCCCTGCTCCATGAGCTTTATCAAACCTAGTTTAAAAAATATGTAGGTTTTTTGCCCCACTATGTCGTTTTTCCCCCTTTCCCCTTCCTGACAACTCATGACTGAAGAAATACCCCAACACCCCCTTTCCCCCATAGGAGTTTTAACTTCCAATTGTGCCCCCCTTTTTTCTGTGCCCCCCCCTCTGGAACATCTTGTTCTGTCCACCTTATTTTATTCCCCCAGTATTTTTATATGTCGAAAAATTTCCCCCAACCCTCCTGTCCTCAAAATGTCGTCAGGCCGTTTCCCCAACCTTTCTTCGTAGGACAATCCCCTTAGCTCTGGGAATCTTGTTGAAAAACCTTTTTCATTTTCAATTTTTTGACGTGTTTGACCAGGTGTGGGTTCCAAACTGGTGCTGCATACTCCAAAGGGCCTGACGTATATGGTATACAGAGTCTTGAATGATTCCTAGTGAGGTATTGGAACGCTATTCTTAGGTTTGCCAGCCCCCTTGGCAGCAGTTATCTGATTGATGTGTGCCTCAGGAGATGCCCCTTTTTAATATACTCACCCCAAGATTTTTTTTTTGGGGGGAGGTTGCAGTCTTTGGCCACCTAGACTATACTCTGTCTGCGGTCTTTTTTCCCCCCTTCCCCCCGATATTCATGTTTTTTACATTTGGCAGGGTTAAATTAAGGGGGAGCCAGTTACTGGACCAGGTTAAAACCTGTCCAGGTCTCTTTGTGTCCTGCCTGATCCGGGGACTGATTTGTTTTTTCTCATTAACTTCAACCTGCAAAAAAGGGACACTTCTGAGTCTACCCTTCCGGGGTTATGTCATTCAATACCAAAACAGTCGGTTTTCCTAGGACTCCCCCCTTGGGAAAACCCCTGTCACAGGTGCCCTTTTCCGGGACATCCGTCACGTACCATCCCCTGTTGTTCCCCCCCTGTCGATATTCTCTGATCCACGTTTTTTTCCTTTTACGGGGCCTGATCCTCTAGCTTTTGCATTACCCTCTTTGTGAGGAACTGTGTCGAACGTTTTGCAGTCCAAAAAAAGGGCAGTCTATCCACCCTTCTCTCTTTTCTTACTTCGTTACCTTGTAAAAAAAACTCCAGTGGTTTGTGAGGGGTTTTCCTTCCCCCAAAAACCGGCTTTGTCGTTTCTTTTTTTGTTTTTTTTCTAGGTGCTCCACCACTCTCCCCCGGGGATGATCTTCTCCATGACTTTGCATACTATACACGTGGGGACACAGGTCTGTATTTAATGCCTCGTTTTTTCTCCTTTTTAAAAAAAATTGGGATTTTGCCATCTTCCACGCCTCGGTAGTTGCCCAGTTTCAATGGATGTTTGAAGATTTGTGTTAGTGGGCCACACAACATCTCTGCTCCCTCTCTAAGGCCCCAAAGGGAAAAAAAGTTGTCTGGCCCCCCCTTTTTTTGGAGGTATCGAGTTCACATAGCAGCTTTTCACCCCTTTTCCCTGGTTGTGTGTATTTAAAGCACTTGGGGAAAACCCCCTCCCTATTGGGGAATTCCTGGAGTCCTACCTGTCTCCTGTGTAAATTTTCAAATCTCTTTTTTGAGCTCCTCACATTTTTGGGTTTTCGTTTATTGTGAACTCCCCCCCTTTTCCCTTTTTCAGCCGGGTTTTCCTGGTCCTGACTGTTTTTTCCTGATGGGCTATACAACAGCTTCGGGTCAGATTTTACTTTTGATGCTATATCTTTTTTTTGTCGCTGAGCCTTTTTACCTGTGCATATTGTTTCTGGCTCTTGGGGTAATCTCTTTATTTTCCTGGGCCCCTTTTCCCTGTATTTTTTTCCCTTCTCTATTACACTTACTTTTTTTCCCCCCACACCTTTTTGGGGGAACCAAACCGTTTTTGGGCTTCCCATTACTTTGTTTCCCCCTTTGGGGCAAACCTCCCCCCGCCTCTTTTATTTTTGTCACATATTCCATCATTTCTTTTACTGGTTTTCCTTTTTCCAATTTCTCTCTCCCACTGAACGTCTTGTTGGGGGAATTCCCATGCCTGGTAGTCCCCCTTTTAAATTTTTTTTCTCCTTTCCCCTTCCTGGCCCCCCCTTCCACTTTTTGCTCAACTATATAATCAAAACACAGAACCAAATGATCATTTTTCTCCAAGGGGGGCCCTTTATACGGGGATCCTCGATGTCCAACCACTCAAGGTGAATACTAGGGGCCCGTCTTTTTGGGGCATCCCCACCTCTCTCTTGTGTTCCCCAAAATGTTGATGCATGAGGTTTTCCAGCCCTCCATCATCTTGGCCTCCATGATTCAGGGGCCCCATGGGGCTCTAGGTTTTCCCAATCAACCCTTTTTTATTGAAATCACCCATAACTAGTAACTTTGCTCTCCCCCCGTGGGCTCTTCGGGGACCTCGGCTAGTGTGTCTACCATTGCTCTGTTGCTCGCCGTATTCTTCTTTTGGGCCCCTGCAGTTCTTTGGGGGGTTGTACATTACAGCAATTACCACCTTGGCCCCTCAGACTGAATTGTTCCTACTATGTAAATCCCTTTTTTTCCCCCTTCCATCCATTCCTTCCCCCTTTCCCCAAATTTTCCACCCTTAAGAGCAGTGCAACCCCCCCCCCCCCCTGCTCCCCCCATCTTTCCTGAGGAAAATTTATATCCGGGGGGAAGATTGCATCTGTTATCATCCTTGGGGTTTTGTTTTTTTGAGTGCTTTTGTCTGGGGATGCCCCTTTATTCTTTCATGCCCTCCTCACATTTATTTGTTATACCATCTGCATTTGTATACCAAACCTTTAACTTCTTTTTTAAAAACCCTAGTCTGGGGGGGTTGGGGTTGGGGTGGGGGGTCTGATGGGGAACTATGGGTGGTTGGGTGAAGGTGGAGTTTGTACGAGGTGGGTGGGGGAACATTTAAAAAGGATGTGTGTTTTTTGGGTTGGGGTTTTTTGGGGTTCATTGGGGTTGTCCAGGTTGGGGGGAAATCTGAAGGTGGTTGTATTAGAGCTTCCTCCTGAGTCTGGGTTCTCCTGTCCATTTTCTTTCCCCCCTTTTGTCTCTTTTACCCTCTTTCAGTTTCTGTCTTTCTTTTCGTGTTCTGTCGCGGTCGATATACACCCCCCGGGGACTTGACATATCCCTTGTCTTGCTTTCTCCTGCAGGATCCTGTTTCGAAAAGGGGTTTAAAAAATTTGACGGGCCCGGGGGTTCTTCCTCTTGAAAAACCCCCATTCTCAAAAAAAATTTCCAGCGGGGCATTTTATCTTCCCCCTATTGCTTTCATGATGTTTTCAATCGATTTTTCCCTTTTTTTGCTTCATAATTTTTCCCCCTTAGTTTTTCCGGAGCCCATAAAAAAGACTGATCTTTTCTTCCATTCTCCCACTCCCATTCCTATGTAACCCCGGGGTTGATTTAGTTGCCCCCATTGAAGCTTTTTTTTAATTTTCACTGTCTGTTATCCCTTTGCCCAGTGGCCTGTCGCCCCTTTTAAACCCCTTTTCCCCCCGTGCACTGCTGGGTTGTTAGGGCTTCTCGTATAGTTATTTCCCTTTTCTACACTCCCCTCGATTGTTTTTTTTATGTGACCCCTCTTTCTCTCGGGCTCCACGATGGTCTGATAAAAACCTTTTTCATAAAAATTTACTCCGTTTCTTAAAATCCCCTTTTTTGACTGAGGTAGCAGTTTCTGGTACCATGTCCACATTGTTTTTTTGTTTTTTTGGCTGTTTCAAATTTTTCAGTTCTTCTTCTAATCTCTGTATCTTAGCCCCTGCTGTTGTTTTTTTCTTTTCCCACTTCCTGCTTTCTGCATATCCTCCCCCATTTCTTATTTTTAGCTATCCTCTCCTCCATTTTCATGCTAAGCTCCTTTTAGCCCCCTTTTCCCCCCACTCATTTTCCCCTTTTTTGAGCTCTGCTCCCCAAACCCTTCCTTTCAGACTCATCCTCCAGCCCCCGGGGGGTTTTCCCCTCCTGCCCCTCTGGGACCCCATTTTTTTTTTTTTTATTTTTAAGATGCCACAGAGTGGAAAAGATTTCTGTGTGGTTTTTTTTGTGGTGTGATTGCCTGGGGTGTTTGGGGTGGGGGGGGGAGGGAGGGAGAGGAGAAACTGAAGACGGGGGGGAAAGGAAGAGAGGGGGAGGGGGAAAGAGGGGGATTTTTGGGGGGGAGAGTGAAGGAGGGGAAACAAAAGGGGAGAGAATGGGAGAGGGGGGGGGGGGGGGGGGGTGAGAGGGGGGGAGGGAGGTTGGAGAGGGGGGAGGTGGGTGAGAGGGGGGAGGAGGGGGGAGAGAGGGGGTTCAGGGAAGGGAGTGGGGGGGGGGTGGGGGGAGGGAGGGGGGAAAAATGTGTGTGGGCCTGTGTGTGTGTGTTAGTTTTGTGTGTGTATGTGTATGTGTGTGTGCACGTTGTTTTGTGTGTGTTTGTTTTGTGTGTGTGTTAGTTTTTGTGTGTGTGTTAGTTTTGTGTGTGTTAGTTTTTGTGTGTGTGTGTGTGTTAGGTTTTTTTTTTGTGTGTGTGTGTTAGTTTTTTTTTGTGTGTATGTATTTTGTGTGTGTGTGTATGTATGTTTTGTGTGTGTATGTATGTGTGAATAGTAGTTGGGGGAAAATTTGTGTTATGGTGTATGGGTGTGTATGTGGAGTTTGCGAAAAGACACGTTTCTGCAGTGCTTCTCACCTGGCCTGTCCTGACACACCTGGGGCCCACCAAAGGGGTTTTGTGTGTGTGTGTGTGTGTGTGTGTGTGTGTGGTGTGTGTGTGGAACTATATGTGTGTGGATTTATTGTGTGAAAAGTAGTGGTGAAATTGTGTTATGGTGTATGAGTGGTATGTGAGGTCTGCGAGTAACACGAGGTTACAGTGCTCCTTACCTGGCCTGACCTGGGGACACCTGGATCTACCAGTTAATGTATTCTATGATTCACCTGTCTGCTGCCCTTTTTTTCTAGGGGAAATTTCAATTTTTATTTGTTCTGGGCTTTTTATCCTATTCCTTATCTTACCATGAGGTTTTCCGTTCACAAACAGCTTAGCGGTTAGGTAATTGGATCTTACCCCGCAAAACCACGCATAGGTGAATACTTGCGATGCGATGAAAAAGGCCCCCGGGGTAGTATCCAGATTGTCCAACTCATGTGATGTTTGGCGTATATCCACTTTCGTTTTTGTGGGGGAAAAAAACCTATTCACTGTATTTTTTTTCACTTGTCACATATTTATTTTCATTATTAGGGGGGCAAGGGCAACGGGCGCCCCCAGCACACTAGGCCCCCCGACCCCGCCTCCAAATATTTATTTCTAGTTCACTTATTTATGGCTCTTCCCACACTTATGTGGTTCAGGGCAACCGTAAATCATTTAAGGGTTGTTCACTACCCTGACACACTTGATAACCCCCGGGGCCCTTTTGTAGCCCCCAAAAAAACTTTTTTCACGGAGCCCTAAAAATTGCGACTGCCCCCGGGGCCCCCACTGTGTGTGTTGCCGGGTGTGAATGAGTAACTCACAATGGGGGGGAGAGTTGGTGTTGATTTTTTTAAACACACATTAAATTACCCTTTTAAAAGGACTTTTTTTAACCATAACGAAATAGGGGAGATATCTATCGATCCCCCATACTTTAGCACATCCTTTTTATCCAGGTAAAAGACTGCCTTGACAGTTAAGTTAAATCTACAGTCGTTGGGGGACATTTTTTTAGGGGGGGCTAAAAAAAAAAAAAATAGGAAGGGATGTTGGTCTGTTTTAAGGAGTCGTTCTTTTTCTGTGAGATGAAAACCCCCCACCCCAACACCATCTACTGCAACGTCCCACCAGTTCCAACACCATCTACTGCAAAAAAAGGGGAACTGCTTTATAATGTTACTTTTGGGACTTCAGTTTATGTAGCAAAAACTTCGGGGAGAGAAAAAACCAAAAGCCCAAACGAATAAAATCTCATTCAACTTAATCGGGGATTCTGCAAGAAATTCTACTTAGGTGAGCAGATGCAGATTTTGGAAAAATTTTTTTACCTTTTTTATTTACTGAAAAAAAGACCTTGGGAAAGGGGGAAATTGTATTTCTTTTTTTTGTAGATTTTTTTGTAAAATTTGCCCGGCCCCGGGCCTTTTCCAAGGGGGGCCCCGGGGCCTTGGTCCCTGTCGGGGGGTGTCTCAGACCAATGTCTCCCATGGGGGGAGGTACAAGTACTTCATCTTTTTTGGGTTTGCTGTCCCCAGGCCTAACTCCAGTGGTGATCTGTACTTAGCCTGTTGGCTGTACTTGCTCTGTGAAGACTTGTTAGTGTGTTTCCTTCGGGGGTACCTGAGATTGTGATGAGGGGGTTTTGCCCCAGAGCAGCTATATCTCCATTTTTAAGGAAAATTAACGGAAGCTGAAAAAAAACCCAAGACTGAAGGGTATGCCCCCCGAACAACGTCCCCGATGATCCGAAAAAGAATGGATGCTATTTGGGGCGGAAGGGACAAAGCCAAGATGAAGAAGGCCAGGAGACTCCCAAAACTGGGGAACTATTTTTCCTTGTTATCAGACGAATGTGAATCGACCACCCATGATCTTCCAACAGAAATGAGCAGGAAGGGTAAAGAAAAAGGGGGGGTTTTTAAAATATACTAATAGTCATAGTAAACCATAAAAAGGGGGGTTAAACCTGCGATCAGAGTCCTAAAACCCAGCCGGGAGCGCCCCCACTGGGCCAGCTGGCTACAAAAAGAATATCCAACTAGGAAAAATTTATATCCATACTAAGATTAGCAGGGGCACCACTGTGACCACAAAAAATTTTTACAGACGTACCCCCCTGCCCCCGGGGGTTTGAAACTCTAGCTCAACCCCCCCAAAGCCATCAACATGACTCAATAAATCGTATTGACATGATTGAAAAAAAAAAAAAACCCCCGGGGGGGATTAAAAACCCCAATGACCAAAAACCCCCGACCAACGCATTAGCCACTGGGCCAGCTAGCGGGAGATTCGTCTGTAAAAATTTTTTCTTTTTTGGGCACAGTGGGGCCATGCTAACCTTCCTATGGTGTAGAAATATACCTTTTTTGGATGAATTTTTAAAGTTTTCTGGCCCAGTGGCTTAAAGGTCTGGGGGTTTTTAGACTCTCTGACTGGGGTTCGAACCCCCCCCCTGGTAGGGTTTAATTGAGGGGGGCTTATCGGGGGTAATTTGAGGGAAACGACTTGTCCCCTGTTTTGGAATTACATTAGCCATCTTCCACAATCAGACACTACCCCTGTTTAAAAAAATTAAAAAAAGTTAGATATTGGTTCACAGATTCCCTTTTTTCATTCCTTAAGAACCCTTGAAAAAACTCATCAGGCCCGGGGGATTTATTTTGTTTTAGTCGGTCTACTTGTTTCATAACCTTTTCCCCCTAGTGACTGTGATATTACATAATTTATCTTCTTCGGGCCAAAAATAAAAAATTAATTACTGGGATATTATTTTTCTTCCTGGGGAAAACCAGAAAAAAAATTTTAAAAAAACGAGCACATATCATTCTCCTTGTCAGTAAGATCCCCCAAATTTTTTTAAAAAGGGCCCCCCCTTTTTCTCTTTTTTTATAAACCGGAAAAAAACCCTTTTGGGGTTTTTAAACCCTTTTCAATTTTTAAATTTTGAATCCCGTTTTGTTTTTTTTTTTTCCCCTTTTTAAAGTCCATCTTAAGCCCAAAATATTGATTCATAAGATGCCCCCCACCTCTTCTAATGCTCCTAAAATTTTTCCCTTTTTTGCCTTAAAAGATATTTGAGCCTATTATTCATCCATTTTGGGTCATTTCTATTTGATTTTAATTTTTTTATAGGGGAAAAAAAGATTTTGGGCAGATTTTATAGTAAATTTAAAAACTCTCAAGATACCCCTTTTTTACCCCAGTCAACAGATGATAAGTGTTTCTAAGCCCATTGTATGCTAAGCAAAAATGGGACATTAACTGAGTTGTTCCCCCTCATACTTCCATTCAAGTTAAAAGGAATTGATTTGTGGTCGTTTGGGGCCAAAATTTTTTTGTAATTTCTAGATTTTTTTAAAAAGGGTTTCCCCTTTTTGCCAAAAAACCCAAAAAAGTAGGTTATTTCCCTTGTAGGTTCTGTCACAAAAAGTTTTTAAAAAAAATCCTGAACTACTTCTAAAAAGTCGTTAGATTTTTAAAAATTTCCCGTCAATCAATCTGATTAAAGTTAAAGTCCCTAGAATT
Organism: Cherax destructor; assembly: GCA_009830355.1. NCBI lineage: Eukaryota > Metazoa > Arthropoda > Malacostraca > Decapoda > Parastacidae > Cherax > Cherax destructor. Next base: position 670 of record WNWK01028790.1, on the reverse strand, counting down.
ACTACGTTATCATGCTTTGTGGCCTTAAAAATTTTTTTTCCCCAAATAAATTTTCTTGGTCCCTATCTAAGTTTCGGGGACGGTATATCACGCCAAAATAAATTTTTTTTACCCCTCAGAAAAAATTTATCCAGACCAAAATACAAAAATACAATCAGTCATGAGGGGTTTTTTTTTTTTTAACAATAACATCAACTGAGATCAAATAAATCGTGACCTTAATGAAACATACTGGGGAAGACACTATGATAATGCGGATCTGCCTAGCATTTTAAAAAGGGGGCAATGGCACTTTAAATTTGCTGCATTCTCATACCATTATGAAGGAGGAGGAGGAGGGGGAAAGGGAGGAGGAGGAAGAAGGGAGGATGTAGATGAATGGTTAGAGAACCGACAAGTTATAAATTAAACACATATGCAGCACTTGGGTATCTTTTTGAGGGGAATTTGCCACACAGTGGCTTCATCAGTCCAATACAAAGTAGAAAGGTGTAAGGAGAGGAGGGGGATGGGGGGAATTAGTCCCGGCCTGGAGTCGATGTGTTCAGTCCATCAATCTTGAAGTAAATACAATATAAGGCAAATAGAAGTTGCTTTATATACTGTAGACAGGTGAGATGAAGCAGGAGGAGGCGGGGTCATAGTGGTATCATCCACTAGTCGACAGCAA